>CALYKY020000121.1:0-19583 GCA_944739405.2 Euclidia mi
TATCTGACAAGAAAAAATATTCCAATGATGAACAACAATATCATGTATCGCCAATATCACAATATCTAAACAAACAAAAGGGCCTCCGGGTTATTTTGTTGAGTTTCCTCAATATAACATTCTGAGGAATTTTCCGATATTTATCACAACTCAGATATTAAATATCCTCCATATCAATATAATACTGACGGATATAACGAATTCACACATAAGTACCTAATATTAAATAATTTTGAAAATAATAGTAAAGTAATAAATAATATAAGCCCTGTTTAAAATATATCATACTGTTACGAATTGAAAATAACGCCATCTATCAGTGAATGGGAGAACTACATGAGATTAGATGTATCGGTTGTTTAAGGCTGTTTCATCTATCCTCTCATCTATATAATATATTAGTGTTGAGAATTAAGTGTGAAATAAGTGTGTTTTTACTAGTTGTGTAAATAAGTGTGTATAGTGTTTGTGTATAAATAAAGTTCAGGTTAAGTGGCATAGTGAGTTATAATTTATCGTCGAACCCCAGCTCGTAACAAATTGGTGTCAGAAGTGGGATAAATTATGCCGGTTATGCCGAAGGAAGAAACTGACGGAGTGCGTACCAGGAACCAGCGCCAGCAAACGCTGGGCAAAACGAGAAATACGAAAATATGTGCGTGCGAAGCCGCTGGCGTCGATAAGTTGAGAAATAAATAGTATGTATGTACACACGCCACCAAGTCAAGCTAAACAGTTGCTGTACGATTTTGATACTTATTCCCTACGCCATAAGTATGTATGTACATACGGCGCCAAGTCAAGCTTAACAGTTGCTGTACGATTTTGATACTTATTCCCTACGCCATAAGTATGTATGTACACACGGCACCAAGTCAAGCTAAACAGTTGCTGTACGATTTTGATACTTATTCCCTACGCCATAAGTATGTAAGGTCGAGGCGTCGAAGTCCGTCTGCGGGGCAACACCATATAGTGTCTTTAAAGGCTTTTTCTGAATAGCTATGACGTTGACAACTCGATCAGTAAAACAGAGTCACTTTTTCGTCCTACCTTTAAATTATAGATGGCGCTGTGTTGAGTTTAATAGCGAAAAAATGGTTTCATAATTGTTAATTGTTGACAAGTCGAAACACGAGTTAGTTGTGTCGAGAAATTATTTAAAGTGTTCCGTGAATATCAACGGATTTTTACGTGGTAAAGTGGTAGGTGGCTAGCTTGTATTACATTTTATTGTTTTATTCTATTCAAATCGAAATAACATCTTTATTTTCAGAAATAATAGTTGTGATAAAACCTTAACGTATAAATCCAATATTGGGGGAAGATTGTCTAGTATTTTAGGGAAAGGCCGTCATATACCAATCTTGCCCCAAGGCAGAAGTTGTAAACTTTTTTTCGGTTAAGCATTTTCTTTAAACATTACTTACTTTTTTAATATTACCTATTACATGCTGTATTTACGGTGTTGTCTTTTTTTTCATTGTATTTATGAATAAAAATTAAGTTTATAGAAAGAGGGTTATTATTAACTCCTTTCATTTATATGCTATCTTTTCAACAGTACAAATATAACCAACTGCGTTTGTTTGTTACTATTTAGTTTTTTTATAGTTTAAAGACTCTCTGGATTTGGTTTGTACTTATCATCTTAATACCAAAACTTATCAAACACATTGCATTTTAGATAAAACGAACAAACATACTTACCTACTGTACCCTACAGTCAAAAATTCTAATTATGATGGTACTGATTTAAATGTTGACAATCCCTTCTACTGCAAATACACCGGACTTGCCCCACTTTATGATTTTACCACCATATATTGTGATTGCTGCCTTATATCGTACTATTTGAAGCATATATTTGATTAAATTTTATTGTAGAATGTTCACTAAATATGGGTGCTGCTAATATCTATCAAATAACAAACAATCGATGCTTATGACGGAGTTGCCCCAATTACACGGGAAAGTCCGTCTACTGACTACCTTTAAAAAAAACGCGTTTATTTTCATAATGACAACAGTTACATTGATGTTTGTAAAAGTAACTTATAAATAAGGAATCCTTTGTCATAATTAATATTCAAAACATACAATAAAGTTAAAAAAATAGCCATAGGGGGATTATCAAACCAAACTTGCAATAAACTATGCCGGACTTCGCCACCTCGACCTTATGTAGACACGGCACCAAGTCTAGCTAAACAGTTGCTGTACGATTTTGATACTTATTCCCTACGCCATAAGTATGTATGTACACACGGCGCCAAGTCAAGCTAAACAGTTGCTGTACGATTTTGATACTTATTTTCTACGCCATAAGTATGTATGTACACACGGCGCCAAGTCAAGCTAAACAGTTGCTGTACGATTTTGATACTTATTCTTTATGCCATAAGAACGGTGCAAAGGACAAAGTGTATAAGCTTGACGAGTAGCAGGGTGTACACGAATATTTGGATCGTTTGGGGATCGAACTCAAAACAATATTATGTAAGGTATATACTAATGGAAATTGAAATTGTATTACTATATTTATGAGAAAGAAGATATATCTACAATATACTTTTATAATACGGTAATGTATTTTTCATTAACATGACAATCATTATCACATAATCAATTGACAAGTGCATTTTCCCTAATTCAGGCAGAACGGCGTCGACAAAAACTGGCAACACTTACATATTTCTTGCACAAATACGAATTTTATCGAAATTAAATTAGGAAACAGTCAAATTATCAATAGTTACCTGTGAAAAGATATTCCATATTCCTGTTTTTGTTTTTAGGAACAACTTTTACAGTGTTTAAGAACACAAGACGGCATTTTGAGAATTTAAAAGCTGAAGTGATCGTGACGCGTGAACTGTACGATGCTTCGTAGCGCACTGAGACGAGTTTGTATTCGCTTTTCAATTTTGTATTTGCTTTAGTGGCCGCACGCAACTGTGCCGCGCGTTCCATCTGATACTACTTCTCATATCTATGTTCATGGCTTATAATTTGACAAATTGTGGGCAGAAAACGAACTAGCGGCAGGCCACAGTAAGTGTGAAAAATGATTTGTAGCTACATAATAAAGACTGGAAAATAATAGCCTAAGTTAGAGTGCGTTGTAAAACGTAAGAGAAGCCTTTGACCTGCAGTGCAGTGACATAGGATAAAGACCACTTTTGTTAGCCTCTCATTTCAAGACTGCCTAAGTCAGTAACTTATGGAAATAGGTCCAGCAAGCTGTAATAACAGGTTCGCCGTCTATTAGTAACTGTCGAGCATAACTAGCGAAGTGTGAATGTAACACATTTTCGATGGTATACCTACATATAAATGTATCTAGTAGGTATACACATATATTGTATGTATGTGTGTGTGGACAAAAACGTAGGTAACCTAGCCTCGTTCCGTGCTGAAATAACCTAGTTAAGTTAGGTAACTAACAACGTTAAGCGGGGCTGTTTATTTTAGGAAAGTGTCGTCTATTTCACTAACTATACGACTGTGAAACTAAAACACGCTAATATAAAACTAAGTTATATTTTTTTTATGCTTAGTTGAACTTGTTAAGTGAATTGTTTACAGACATTTAGAGAACTTACCTACAGAAAGAGACATGAAATACCTTTGTAGTCTCTTGCAAATACTTGAGCATAACTTAGTTTGTTAGCCTTCTTTGAGGCAGCCTTTTGTTCAAATGTGTCATCGTGGCTCAGTTTTCAGACAGCGCGTTTTCTCAAAAAGACTGAGGTGTTTATGTTAAACATACTCATCGCTGTTTGCAAAGAGTTGTTGGATGCTTAAAATACGCATCTGACAGCTAGACGTCGTTCTACACTTACGTTTGGTCGTCGATGTCTGGGATCTATAATTATTTTGAGAAATTCTAGTATTCAGTGTTCAAACTCAAATAATGTACTTTACTTAATTGTGCAAAACCAATTAATATATCACTTAGAATGTTATACTCTTCCATACACCCTTCCATCATCAGCCTTTCATAGACCAGTTATACTTAAAGGACTTCATATTTGTTAAGATCGCGACTGGACTGGACTTAACCACTTCAATTCAGTACCCGTTAAATCATAAATGTGAGCAATGTATGAAGCAGTTACTTGAGGCGTTTGTGTTGTATTTTTACCGCGATAGCTAGAACCAAAACATGCACCTAAAATATAGTGTTGATTATATTATGTGGTTTCGTGAAATGGAAGGTCTTGCGAGAGAGACACCACTGGATGCCGGACTACAATACTAAAACATTACATATATATATTTCTGAATAGTTTATAGATGGCCTTCAAAGACGTCATCAGCAATTTTCAAGGTCCCGTGAATATTTATGTACATTCCTTTACGTTAAATCTATTATCATCACGAAACTTCTCCGAATGTAATCAAAAGACCTAAGGGCTCATTGCCTGATACGGTTGGAAGTACCTACACATAAACCTAAATTCAGAGCAGTTTGTGCTATTTTGTGGCGTGTGCTCAACTGGGATAAAGAGACAATCACAGATAATGGGACTAGATTACTTTTATTGCGCTCTTGTTGCCGAATTACTTAAAGCGCTGTTTGGTGCCAATGACTTTGAAGTTGATGTGCCGAATAAGTTTAGTGTGAAAGAGATGGAATGTTTCAAGACTGACAATATATTTAAGGTGTTACGATGAAAAATTAATATCGGTAATTTAAAGAAGGAAAGTTTTAAGATACGGGTTGACATCGGAGTATAAAAACATTGGCTCTGCCATTTTTTGAGCTGGTTGATAGGCATTTCAGTAATAAACATGGCAAATACAATATTCATTAAATACGGATGATCAGTTTATGCGCACTAATTTGATAGGATGACAACGAGATCAATAATTATATTTTCATCTTTCAATCTTCATATTAATTGTAGTACGTACCTAAACACCCATACAAAATGACAAAAAGTCCCCGGTAATGTGCTAACATTTTTTTAGACACCCTTTTACAATAGAACAATAGAACTACAATAGAACTGACCCTTTTGTTGTTGATCAGGAAGCATTAAGCCGACCCGATGCAGCTTTGTAAAAGTTTCGTGGTACACATTTTCATATTAAGTGAATACCTCAATCTACTAGCCTAGAGGAGTTGTCGAATCTGGTTGTGCCCGAAAGTAGACCCCGGTTTAGAACGCTTGAATGACGATTATTAAGAATGGACAGTTAAAGTGATACACCAAAATTTTCTTAGTTGTTTTGCAGTTGCTTTCAGCACAATAAATACCAGACCATATTGATAAAACTGTAAAAGAAATACGGATTGGCTATCGGGTCAGAAAGCCTATGTGCTTTTCTGATATATAATTGCGAATAAGTTTTACTGCTGTATGAGCGATATTGTTGCGAAGTTTAATTAAAATCAGTCCATTAGTCTTTGCATGCAAAAGTAACAAACATCCTACCATCCACTCTCGCAAACTTCCACATTGACCCGTGACTGACAGACCAATTTCGTATAAGTACAGTAAATTAATGTAAGGACGTACAACACTCGCCAGTTAGTTGATCGTTCAACCTTTAGACAACTAGTGGCGTTGCATGCATAATGAAGTACGTTACGCACAAGCCCTTCATGTGTGATTGTATTGACATAAGTGGTAATAGACACATACAACATAGAGCCACGTCTGTTTCTTGAAAGCTAAATAGAATATACATATTTCTTGCGATTCGCCCTTAAAGCTTTTAAAAACGACTGCTGTTACAAACACCCCAAAGTTGACAAGAGAGCAACTGTGAGCACTAAATATTCGATCAAATTTCCCTGCAGCGAAAAAAGCCTGTTTCTTGGTCACAACTTGCAGTGGCCGACTTAGCGATCGCTTAATCGTTTGCGAAGTCAGATCCGGCGCTGTAGCAAATACATGAAAAGATGTGGATTTATAGACTAGTCACAAGTTCACTACGACTGTGAAGCTCCATTTCAATCCATGCCGCATTTGCTTTCTTGCCCTCTTTGCTCACCTACCTGCAGCAAACGAGAGCTTAAAGTGGCTTCAGA
The DNA here is from genome assembly GCA_944739405.2 of Euclidia mi. NCBI lineage: Eukaryota > Metazoa > Arthropoda > Insecta > Lepidoptera > Erebidae > Euclidia > Euclidia mi. The sequence goes on from CALYKY020000121.1 coordinate 6,044, forward strand.
TAATGGCGTCGTCGTAGCCAAGTTTTTGGGAACAGAAAATCTGAACCATTCATACGATGTAGAAGACTTGCGATCAAGGTATTAGCTCTTTGATTTTACTGTCATCATGGCGTTGTCCGCTAATATATGTAGCTTTTTAAAAAATAAATCCTTTTTCTTTACACGTTTGGCGTATAAGTGGTCACCTAGTTACTCCTAGTGCGCATGAATATTGGATTATCACATATCGAGCCCCTCAAACTGTTACACTAAGTGTGGATGTTCTTTATGTCTGTTGTTTGAATGTTCGTAAAGCACCCCGCGACACAGGTTTTATTCTAATAGAGAGCAATATATTTAAAACAAAAATGACTTAAGACAAGAGCATTGTTTTCTCATTTCAGTTACTATTTATATCCATTTGCGAGAAGCCAGTAGGTAGTGCGAGGCAAAACGGGAAAATTGTATAAGTTAAGGATTCTCAGCTTTTTTTTCATTTAGTATCGAAATGGCTCGTCTTGAAGCGCCTTTGATTTTGAGAAGTCGAGAATTTCTGGCTAAAGGCTATAGGGAAGGACGGCGAAATATCTGAATCAAGACATAATTTGCCGCCTGTATTTGGCACTTATCCGTTGCCTCCTTTAAGTGACTTAGCACTGTATAATTGAATATTTTTGTTACTAAAAGAACCTTCAACAATATAAGTGGAAAATGATTTGGTTGAAGCAAATAATAACATGATGCATCGGTGAAATAATAACATGTTTAAACTATTTATACTTAATCTGTGAAGATATATTTCTGAAAAGAACCAACAGTTCGTTTACATACATAGTCCATTGAAATGTAACATTTTTTTGGGCTTAGCGTGCATTTGTCAGAGGACGTAATTTAATAATTTTATTTCATCGATGTCTAGAGGGGGTTAGTACAACGTTAATTCCAAGTTTGTGGGGTCGCAGTTGCCCTGTGGCCGCCATCTTGAAAATAATGGTAAACATGGGTTTTCTAATTTATCTGGCAAACTAGTGGCCGTACAGAAAAATAGCAAAATACGTTTTATTGCAAATCAAATTCTCTACAACTTTGATTCCGTAGCATTTAGTCGTAAATGAAAGATAACAAAGTTATCAACGAAAATCGAATGAAATTTGCAACAAATTTTCTTTTCAATGTGTTATATTTTTTTCGACGTCAGCAATAAATAATTGTTCCAAAAACGACTAAATCTTCCAACTTGAGACTCTGCAGTATCATAAGGTCCAATTCTCACTCATAACGATGACCCTAAAAACTGAGGTTGAAAATAAAGATAAACTCTATCTCTGGCATCTGGAGATAGTCTGATCAGCCAGAGGATACTGCAATGTGTTTTAAAATGCCTAAATGTACTGGGGACTCCTGCAGGAAAATTATTAGAGATATCAAAATTCATAGAGGAAAATGATTAATTATCGACAAAATACCGAATTTCCTCTAAAATTATGAATTAAAAATTGTATACTGGCACTTAATCAGACTCTGTGCCAAAGCCTGGTTCATCTCAAAGACACAGTTATGGTGAGAACACATAAAAAAAATTAAAATACAACAATATTAGAGATATAACTTTTTATTTTTGGCTTTACGACAAAAGTTTCAAGACCAAAACTGTAGAGAATTTACATAACATAACTTCACGCCTTTTATCACCGAAGGGGTATGCAGAGGTGTATTACATTGCAACAAAAAGCTCTTTCACATATTCTGTGTGCAGCCAATAGTTTACCAGATAATCAAGAAAAACCATCTGCTCCCGCACTCTTTCCAAGGTGGCGGCCGAGGGACAAAAGTTACGACCCCACAAATTTGGATCAAGCTTTACACTAGCCCTCCCTACACATCTGTAAAATAAAATTGCGTCCTCTAATAAATGCAACCCCAAATGTAACTTTTCAATGTACTAACATTGCATTTTCAGTAATGAAAAAAATTCACATTTATCCTAAAGGCAAATTGTGTGAATCCCAAACTCTTTGTTATGGTTAAATTATTTTCTTCCTAATTTGGCATGACCTCAAACCCTTTAAATTAGGGACTCAAAAATTTCATACGATGGTATAGGTCGGTTCACGAAAGATGACCACTGCGCAGAAATCATTTTTTAGGTTCCCTTGGAGGTGCGGGGTGAGGCGCGGGTGGAGTGCCAATGGCGTGGCTCCGTTCTTGACGCATTCCCTAAATGCGTCAAGAATGGAGCAACGCCATTGGTGCACGAATATACATATGCGCGACGGCCGCCATTTGTGGTCAACTTTCGTGAATTTACATATACCCGCGTGAAAATAAATCCTTTGCGTTTGTTCTTATTACTTATTCAATATCTATGGAAATATTTTTAATTCAATTTACTTTGGGATTTGTGCTACTCAGAAATCATATTACTTGGTCCTAACTAGGAATGTCTCGCTTTCTTTTATATTACATTGAATCGTGCTTGTTATTGATTCGTTAATTATACTGTTAGAAAAGTATCTATTGTGAGCGGGAAAAGGCAATATCAAATCTTGCTCCTTTCGACCAATTTGCTTTAATATAAATGCTGATTGTTATTACAATATTGGTATGATATTTCACACCTGACAGAATGTAACGACGTGCTATTTCTGTTTTAAAGTGATACTGAGGTATATCCAAATCCAAACAATAGGTACTATCGTAATACATTTAGTAAAGTTTATTGAAGGACTTGCAACACGATCGATAGCTACTGCGTCACAACTTTCTATTTTTACCATGTTTTAATTCTACCGATCAAATCGACTTCAATCGACGACAAACTGCCTACCGCCGGTAAGTTGCCAGTGAAGGCTACTTTTTATGTGTAAGTGGCAGCTCTCACGTTGACAACCTTGATTTTTTAGTAACACAGGATATAATATAGTGCTTGGAAAGGACCTTAGACAAGAAAGCGCATACCGGTTTTTCTTAGTGCTGAACTTGATTATATTCTAAGCACTTCAAGGCTCGCTGTGCACTTGAGCGGAGCTGCGCCTCTAATACAGCTTTGCTGCTATTCACTCCAGTGCACAGTTAGCCTAATGTGAGATGTAGTTCAAAACTTGCTCTACCTTAGCGTCAAGTTCTCATCTTCTTTTCAAATAAAAGGAAGGCAGCTAAGCCAAAAATTACCGAAATAACGTTCATGCATAGTCTTCTGCGCAGCAAGGTAGAGCATAACTATTGTTGTGATAACATTTTGATTTTTTTAAGATTGCGTTGGTGTCCGACTTAAACGTTGGTGTCTCACAATAGCGAAGAACATAATACCGACTTAGACTTACTTATGGCTACAATTTGTTACTATCTATATCTAGGTATATAAATTGGCCAGAAATTTCACTCCGCCTTAACCCACTTTAAATGCTCATGCTAAACGGCTCAAAGTGTAAGGGGACCTTCGTTAAAAGGCAAAAAGCGAGTAAAATACGTCATCAGCGTACCTGGAGGAAGTCTTTATTTACAACGTAATGTTCCTTACTTTGTGCAGTGTGTAACTTGAGTATGCACTGCAGTTGAAGTATGCTTGAATTTGTAATGTGTTTTTTGTTCTACTTCTATAGCTAGTGTTGATAAAACTATGGATTGTGTTTTCTATAATAATTATTTTGTATGTGTTTTCTATGTTTGGGATTTATGAATTTAAATAAAATAAAATAAAATCATCAGTTATTTGGGTGCATAGGGTTCCCACCAAGAACTTAGGGTCCCAAGGTAACCTCACCTGCAAGTGGTGCACCTGCCGATCAACAGACGAGGCAATAAGCTCGCCACCTATTACGTGGGATCAAAACACTGGCAAAAAGTGGGCGTTTAATATGCCTCTGCCTACCCCTTCGGGGAGACAGGCATGAGTCTATGTATGTATGTATGTATGTATGAAGTTATTTCCTGTTTCAAAATTGTTTGCCTGGAAATTTTACAAATATCAAATGTATATATTTAAAACCAATTAAAATGCCTTAGATAGTTTTGTAAATTTTGCACAAATTGGTATATTTATTACTTCCATATTATTATAGAAATACGTTTTTATAAGATTATTAAGAAATTCTATCTGACAAGAAAAAATATTCCAATGATGAACAACAATATCATGTATCGCCAATATCACAATATCCTAACAAACAAAAGGGCCTCCGGGTTATTTTGTTGAGTTTCCTCAATATAACATTCTGAGGAATTTTCCGATATTTATCACAACTCAGATATTAAATATCCTCCATATCAATATAATACTGACGGATATAACGAATTCACACATAAGTACCTAATATTAAATAATTTTGAAAATAATAGTAAAGTAATAAATAATATAAGCCCTGTTTAAAATATATCATACTGTTACGAATTGAAAATAACGCCATCTATCAGTGAATGGGAGAACTACATGAGATTAGATGTATCGGTTGTTTAAGGCTGTTTCATCTATCCTCTAATAGATGGCGTTGGTGTAAATAGAACAATTACGCGACATCTAGAAACACGTTACACGTTTCCAGAAATTTCGTGAGTCGTCTCGAAAAGTCTAGTTATGTGTTCCGGCCGGTATAAATACCAGGCAGACGCGCGAGTCAGGAGTAACAATTGAATATCGAAGCGATAAACAAGAAGCGAAGGGAAGTGATTCGGAAGTGTTTAACTGTTTAGTGGTGTTTTTATTAGTGTTGAGAATTAAGTGTGAAATAAGTGTGTTCTTACTAGTTGTGTAAATAAGTGTGTATAGTGTTTGTGTATAAATAAAGTTCAGGTTAAGTGGCATAGTGAGTTATAATTTATCGTCGAACCCCAGCTCGTAACAATACCACTGGGCCCTTTTCCTAAGAGATCGGTTAGGCCCACAGACTATATAATAAGGCCACAGTAGCTTTACCACGATCTGCCTGAGCGCCCCGGTACGATCGCGAGACATTATGCTAACATGTGGCACACCGCGGTGCCGCTCCGGAACGTAGATCTCGGTGGTTTTAGTGGGTGAGAGCCGGATGCCTGTAAGAGAGAGTCACACCGATCCCCTCAGCCTACCCCTAGAAGCGGAGGATGAGCAGGAAATGTGGTTTTCCACCGTGAACACAAAAAAAGACGTTGGGCAAATGCAGTAGGTACTACAGACTTGTGTTGTAAGTGCACTAAGTGCAATGCATGGGCTCTCTCGACTCGCATCAATAGAATCAATTTATTTTGTTACCTTGCTAAGCGTAAGTTATATAATTTGTTGCCGTTTTCCATTCAGCTGCCTAGCGTACTTAGCTTAATTATGAAACTCACTAGGTATTCATAGTATTCATGTGAGGCCAAGTGGGAAAAGAGGCTATTTTTAGCCGGCTATACATACCAAACGCAAACGAAGGGTAAGGCTTTTTACGCGGATATGAGTTTGGTAGGGGAAATTACGAGTTTAAGCTTAAACGCTCCACTCGAATCCAACAAAACAGGATTAAACCCTCTGCTATAACGCAGTGTATTATACAACTTTGGTCATAAATGGAGAGTCGTATTGTACCTTTACGAATAATTATGGTGTATTCGCAAGAAATTGGTAACATTAACCTTCAACATGATTTTCATGAAAATGTAAGATTTTTTGGTAAAATGACACATTAATACTGTCGAAGAAAATAAAGTGCCTTCAAGAACTTTTAGGAGTAATATTCTACTCGTAAAAGTTCTCTCTCGGAAAGGAACTCATAGCTCATTTCATTAAGAAAGAGACTATCGGTTTTATTATAGAATGCTAAGCCTCTTTTGCTTTGAGCTCTTTCATTGGACCCGTCAACATTTTTCGTGAGACTCTAATTCTAAAGCTTTGCAAATGTCCTTCCAAACATTGCAAAGCTCTTTACACCAAACATCTTTTTAAAATATATTTGCGGTTTTACTGAATGCCACGAAAAATATTTCTTCTCAGATAAATAGGTATACTTATCTATCATACAAGATTCTGGTTGTGACGAATACTCCAATTTCACAATTCTGGGGCTAAAAAGAAATTGCGGTTCACTATATTCAAATCCCAGTCACAGTTTGCCGCACTTATTCTCTCTCGAATAAGGTTGAAAACCGACTAACATTATCGACTAACATTATATGTTATCCTCACAAAATGTGTATTGAAAATATTTTTTGCTATTACATTACATACCTACATGGGTCGTTGTGAGCTGATTAATCTGTTTACTGATTTTTCCTAGGATTCAATAACAGACGGCTTTTATTGAAATTTTATCGTATTCAAGCATTGGGTAGTAGTTTGTTTATAAGTATTGCATTAGCTGTTTATTTGATATTGTATATAAATAAAATAAGTTATATAAATATCCTGTTGTTAATCCTTCCTGTAATTATATACTTTTGCTTGATGCATAATTTGACTTTAACCCTTTTTAAGGCATAGGGGATATTTTTCCCACCATGATTTTAATTTTTTTTAGTAACAAAACCTCATCCTTGCGGTACTTATTTTTACTTTAGCTATTTTTTTATTAATCTGTCATTATTTTGACGTAAAGAAATTGTAAACTATCAAGTATATTTTTCTTCGGTGGCTTGTAGAAGTTTAAAAAGTAGCAATTTTACGTATTCAATTTTCTAGTTAGGGCTATCTCTTGAATCTTTTTATTTCTGAGGCAAGTTATATTTTTAGCATGTGTTATTATATTTCATCTGAAGGATTTTACGCAAATCTTTTTGCCTGGGTATCTTGATATTTTATAATATTCGTTTGTTATGGTGGGAAACATATTCCCTATGCCTGTGGGTGGCTGTGGCTGTGTGCCGTGCCACTATGAATATTGCCATTTTTCACGGCTTTTCACATACAGTAGTCATTGTTCCTATGAATAAAAGTTATTTTCTAATTATATTTGTTGTTTACGTAGACCACAGACTAACCTATTGTACATTAGACTAATTCAAGATCACCTTTTCCATACTCGTAATGTTCTATACTGTCCTCCTACACAGGCAAAGGGGATATATTTACCACCATAGAAAAATTATAAAAAAATTAAAAATATATATTTATCATTTTCTACCCCCATATTATACCTAAATCCGTCAACAGTGAAGTTTTTCCACCGCAGGGTCACTATGCCCTATAAAGGGTTAAGAGCACTTGCCAAACTGCTCTTTAGATCAAGATAATTATTTTAATATAAATTGTCACCGTTGCATTGTATGCTAATTAACCCTTTATGGAGCAAGGAGGTGCAGAGATGGTTGAATAAAAAACTAAATAAACTAAATCAGTATTTTTGTATACTATAAACAGATTTTAAAACAAAAAATAATTTTCAGTAACGCTTTTCCGAGTTTTCAGGTTGTAGCTTTTTAGATACAAAAACACGATTGAACAAAATAGGTTATTGCGAACTTCGTATCCAAAAATACACACAATGACTTTCGGGCTTATAAACTATAAACATTAATTAGCCTCAGGCAATAAAAATTGTTTAATTAAATAGGAACTTCTGTGAGGTCAGAGAGTTAAAAATAAATAAAATAAATTAATTTAGCCATTGCAGACTATTTCGTATGAAATTCATGAAAATAGTTAAGTTTTTCCGCGAGACATAGGCTCGTATCATATTTCAGACAACTTATTACTGTCTGACCCGTTGTGCAGTTCCTGCTCCGATCATTCTTTACAACAGTAGGCATATGGTGTAAGCCATCAGTGCGAATATCCTGCAATACTTGTTGCCACACGCAGTATACATTTTTCTGTTGGTCCCACATATTCATTTTCAGTTTCTGTAAGACTCACGTTATCAAAGTTTGTTTCACCATCATTATATCAGCCGAAATACGTCCATTGCTGGACATAGGACCGATCCTGAGCCACGCGCATAGATCCGCTACCCGCAATTCCAACAAGATCGTCAGTCCACCTTGCGGAGGGCTGCCTCTGATACGATTTCCGTTGCGTGGCCGCCGCTACAACGGCCATCGGTTCTTCTAGCTTTTGTTTCACCAGTGTAACGGGGAAAAAAATGACAAAAACATATACTTTGCCAGATACTTCAGCTCGTCTAAAAACTTAACCCTTAACTGCATGATTTTTTATTTTGAGCCTAGAAAAATCCTAGGTGTCCTAAATGAGGTGTACATCACAGGAAAAATAATGAAAAAAATCAAACTACAGTTCTTTGTAAAAAAAAATAGTTTTATTTATTGATGTAATATTACATCATCATGCAAAATCGTCTTAAATTATCATACTAAGGAGTAATATGAAAATCTGTGAAACAGTTGTTAGTTCTATTAAAACATAGAGGGATATAGCATTTTGAGCATGCCCATTGCTACATTGAGGAAGTTTACAACGTAAACGCTTTGAAAATGTGGGCCAGTGCGCAATACCATCTGAACGCACATCCTTACAAGGAAGCGGATGAGCTGGTCCTCTTTGTTTCTTAGCTTTTTCTTCTACGAAGCTGTTGCTTGGCCGACCTCTTTTGTTGCTGTTGCTTGTTCCCACATTGCACAGGGCATCTGCTAATTCATTTCGGAACAAATCAATCTTGCACATTATCCGAGATCAAATCCTGTACGAGTTGCTGCGAATTGGCATAAAAGTTCTCTTCATCGTCATCCTCATCCTCATCTTCTAAGCCATCTTCTGAGACGTTACCGTCTTCCAACTCCTTCAATAACCTTTCAATGTCATCATTAGTCGCCTGGCTTCGTGACATTGTGCTAAAACATAATACATGCATGAAACCGGCCAAGTGCGTGTCGGGCCACGCGCAATGTAGGGTTCCGTAGTTGCCCATAATGACTTGCTGCAAAGGGTATTAATGTACAACAAATCCGACTGTTTATTTTGCTGAAAAGAATATTTTAATAACACTATTATAAGAACCTAAGTTTTGTTTAGAAAAATACTAGGTATGGATCCAGTTATGTATTGTAAACATAAAATGTGGTTTTCAAGATATACTACTACTATACATACGTAGTACCGTAGTACATTACATACCAAAGTACGTATATCTTTAAGATTAAGCCAGCGCGCCCAATGTAAACTCACAGAAATAGGTATTTATAAGTTAACCGACGATTACTCGTAAACTAGTGATATCTACTTAGCCATGATAGTTTTCCTTTTAAATTCGTTATATGTACTACATTTGTGATTTTTTTCACCTCTTCCAAATTAATAGTTTAGCCGGCAGAGGGGGGGGGACACTTGAGTCTAACAATTTTTTTCACTTCAAAGCTTGATATTTGACAAACCAATCACTTGATCGAAAAATGATTTGAGAAAACTAATATTATTTTTTTAAAACCTATCCAATGATACCCCACATGATGGGGTACTCAACCAAAAAAAAATTCAACCCCACTATATATGTAGGGGAGATACCCTTAAAAAAAATATTTTCCTAAATTTTATTCTACAGTTTTGTTGCAATATCTTATGTCTATATTCATGTCAAATATCAGCTTTCTAGCACCAGGCGTCTTTGAGCTAGGCTGCGGACGGACAGACGGACGGACATGACGAAACTATAAGGGTTCCTTGTTGACTACGGAACCCTAAAAAAAGAATTAAAGAACCACTACCTATTGTGAAACGTTTCGCAACAGCTTCATTCCATAGAAATTCTGTTTAGATACTGAAAAACTAGCCGTAATAAACAATAAAAGGTACATAATACATTAATTACAGTTATATTACAGCAAAATGGTCAAAAAAAAGGTCAGCAAAGAAAATTCGTACTTATTCCATACTAATAATATTTTATGCCAATTCCCATGATGATGTAGTACTACATCATAAACAAAAATAATTGTTTTCAGGAAGTTACAATGCTATTTACAAAATGCTAATACAATACCATTTCTACGTACCTGTGTCCTGCCGGAAACTATTTTTGTTTATTATAATTCAGATTTTTTGACAAAAAAAACATTCACTGCAACTGTGTCTAAAACCGAGAATTGCAATTTGGCGCCAAAAAACTTTTCACGTCACTATTTTGTAAAAAAATAAGTTTTCTATGGCGATAAGCTGCGTTCATACGTGTCGGTTAGACCTTTGCCAATACTTAAAAAAAAAAGCACGTAAGTGGAGTAGCTAGATAAAAATATATTCGAGGAAAAGTAAACTGATGTAATATTACATCATTATGCAGTTAAGGGTTAAGCCCCTAAGGATGAGGCTTATTTTTAATGTACTGCCTTCTTGATCCAGCTCCTGTCTCTTTGTACGGGAGCATCATCTCGTCAATAGAAAAACTTTTTTTAGGCTCAATTTGCAAACAACTTTTTCTTACGTGTTTCAAAATAGGTCTCACCTTGCATCATTTTCGTTAACGTTGCTATTATCGAAAAAATGCATGTATTTACGTTACGTTGGTACCATTTTAGTGGCATTACCATATGACCAATCATCTTTGTAAGAAGGCATACCAACAATACTCATCAGCATATCAATACCTAAAATGTTTTTATATTCTTCTATTGCAATTTCAACTGATCTTCCTGTGCTTTGAGTATAGTATATTGATAACAAATAAATCCCATCAATTTATTGTCGAATAATCTTTTGAAGTATTGTTATGGTGAGTTAATAATGTAATGACTTGGTCCTTAAATGAACTCTCTACACTTATTTCCCTATCTACCGACCACATAAACTTTGTGTGTTCCTCTTTTCTTTTTCTTATACGTTGAACTTTAACATCACAAGTCTGTAGTTGAATTAGGGCTTCTTGTCTTGTGCTTGATGATGGTTATGTACTATGGTTTGGTTTTGAATTTCTGGTCTGCGTGACCGCAGCAGTCTGGATGTAATTGGTATCAGAGGACTAGAAATACTGAATATTGTATTTGGCGTACTTGGCGACTGTAAAGTTTGTGTGGCGGGTGCAGGATTGACTGACACAAGAAAACGTGAAAATGGGATCGTAACACTCAGTCCGATGCATCGCGTAACCATAAATATGCTTTTGGAGGTTGTATTTGTTATTGTAAACAGTCATCTTCGCTATCCGTTTGTTCAAAAATATCCATCATCTCGTTGGGGATATTGGGAGCGTCTGAAGACAGGTCTAAATCTAAGTCAGAAATATCAGACCCTGAGTTAGCTGGTGGCGCCAGTGCCAAGATTCTTAACACCCTCGAACTTCGTTTCATTTTCGATAAAAATAGTTAATTATCGTTGTATCTTTTTGGACACAAACAAATAATTTGCTAATCACTAAGAAAGACGCCCAGTATCTATTTAGATACATGAGTAATAAACACGATGGATAGGGGTAAGTCGCAAAGTATCTTTTTAGATACAAATACTTTTTTCCTTCATAATACGTAAAATAACTTAATTTTGTAATGAAATATTTATACTTGTAATAATTTGATGCTTTTCAAATAATATGACACAAAAATATTTGCGGTATACTTACTAATAGTACAAGTTTTAACAAAATTTTAATATACGTCCACCATTACTCAGTTTCACCGCGGACCGTTGAAGATTTTGCTGTGATTGGAAAGAAAGAGATAATATCCGTGGCGTGATGTATTGCGTTTTCGTTTTTTTGTACTTTGATAACTTGAACTGAAAGAGGAAAACGTTCGCGTGACTTTTGAATTTTGTGCTATATCCATTTAAACGTGTTGTGCATATTTAGACACAAAAATGCTTAAAGGGTTAAATGTAGTTGCGTATACGAAAAATAATTTATTTTATTAATTATTATTTACTAGAGTTTAAACGCGAATCCACTCGCTAGAATTATACATCTAAACCTTAATTAAGAATAACCCTACCCTACCCTGTGGGATCTCCACCTTGTTGTGGTGACGGGGCTCAGTAACCGTGGTTTGGACACCCACGGTGAAGCCAAGCGGGACCCCGGGAGAGGACGCTCAACGTGGGCTTGGGTGAGACCTGCGCAGGATACGTCCTAAGGTGCGTTTGCGGGGGACAGTTCTGTCTATCCCTCGCAGTCGGGCGCGGTCGCGGGAGGGGAGGCGTGTCGGTGTTGCGTTGCCGCGCACCCTAACTCCCGCGACCAAATGGGGGCGCACCATTTGTTGCGTTGCGGTGAGGAGATGCGGTGTTGTCAGGTTGCCGTCCTCCCTATCCTCTGCGGCCGCTGGGTTTTAGTACCTGCGGACGGCGAGCACTGGGGCTGCTCCCCGTACGCCAAAAGACAAGAAGGCGGCGTTGTGTCCGCGCCGCCTTCCAAGTAGCATAACGAGATGGGGCTCGCCTACACCAACGGCGGGCCAATCCCGGGCGGGGTCAGGTAAAAGTATGCTATCCGCGAATCGCGTGACCCCGCCACTACATGCGACCCGTAGGGACACCGCGGTGGTTTTAGTGGGTATGCCCCTAACGCCTTTAATGGAGAGCCTCCACACCTACTCCGCCAGTCCCAAGCCCGGTCGATCACACACTGGCCGGGTTTCATCGAGATGAATGAAATAATCGAACAATATTCGGATGATTTTCCCTGATAAATAATTTAAAAGCAGCTTATCCCAGGATATTTAAACTGGCTCTTGAAGCTTAAATGTTCTCCTAACTGAAAAGGTAATTAACAAACAGTTGTTATTGTATTTGTGAATAACAAGTAAATAAACATGACATGACCTCCTTAACTATGTGTACCTACTCGAAAACATATTTTACCCATTGTAAATGCTCAAACATTGCCAAAAATATTAGTAAACACACAGGCTAAATTACGAACTCTTTGTCTTTCTGTACAGTTCAAAAGACTTTATTGCCATGAATATGTAGGTACGTTGCGATGTTTATCTATAAAATCTCTGTGGACAGTAAGTGCACAGGAGCGACGATAAATAAAGTAGCTCAGAGTTTATTCACTGTGTTATCTGCAGAATATTGAAAATACTCGTACACTTAGGGCGTAGGACACACTGACGTAGCTGGAGCGATAGTCTGCCTCTGGCGTGGCCCGCGTATGACACAGATTGAAGCGGTTATTCCTACTTACGTCAGAGGCCTACGTCGCTTACAGTGCAAGTGTTTTGTAAATTATTCCGCCCAGTCTCGTAGATACGTGTAGATAATAGATCACGGTTTTGTTGGCTTGCCAATACACCATACGGGTTGAAATTAAGATTTGTTACAAGTCTGGAGGTGCTTAAAAGCCATGGTTTTAAGTTTTGTCAAATCTCCCGCTTCACAGGGATAGAAACTTGTGCGGCAGAAGTCCTATATTAAAGATAGAAATTCTTCGAAAAGGTATTGATGGTAAAGCCTGTCTGTGTGTCCTGTCTGTCCTCATATCGGTGTGTTCTGTGCCTTACACACACGGCCACGATATATAAGCCCTGTGAGATCACGATATGATGCAATAAAGGAGACAAAGGTCGGTCTCCTTATTTTGACTTCATTTGTACGGGCATATATGGAGGTTGCTTTCATTTACACTCGCAATTCATTTATTCAGGGATTTATTATATTATTTGTGTGATCGTATGGAACTGTGGCGCTTTATTCGAAGAAAATAAAAAAAATGAAGTTAATCAAAGACAGATC
>CALYKY020000122.1:0-33211 GCA_944739405.2 Euclidia mi
GATATTTAAATATTTGCCAAATATTCATAAACATTTTCCAAATTTCATAAAAACCATAATCCACATAACAGTTATGACTGGGATTTGAACCCACGCCTTCAGAACGTGAACGGAATGTGTTATCCGCATGGCCATCGCCTTGTTGTCAATGACTGGTGAATTTGGCGAACACTTGACAGAGTGTATACGTCATCGAACTAAAAACTCATTTCCAAATAATAAAATAGTCTTCAAAAACCTCTTTGCTAATAAATTATTGTGTTTGATGACCGGATAGTTTGTCGTGTAGACGTCAGAAGACCTTGGCAACGGTAGTGATGACAGCTTGGCATGACACCGGCCGTCACACTACCCCCTCTCTAAGACATGCTCGTCCCGAGCATTGTTGGATCCATGATATACCGCTATCCTATCCACATGAACGATCTTCAGTGGACTTCTAGGTGTCTTTCGAATTCTGTAGGTTACATCGTTAATTTTCTTTATTACAGTATATAGTCCTTCCCAGCTTGGCTGTAATTTGGGAGATTTTCCCTTACATCGGACCGGATTATGAAGCCACACCAAAGTTCCCTCTTCGAATTCTCTTGCATTTGCGCGTCTGTCATATCGGGTCTTCATTCTTACTCCCGCTTGTAAATTCTCTTGTCTAACGTGTTCATGAATTTCTTCGAGCTTTCTTCTTAATTCACATGCATAATCGGTAACACAGCTAGGTGTCCCCGGTGGACATTCAGCAAGAAGGTCTACTGGAAGTCGTAGCTCCCTTCCTAAATTTGTTCGCGCCGGGGTTGTTGCCGTACTTTCATGTACTGCGGCTCTGTAAGCCAGAAGAAATAGTGGGAAATATTCGTCCCAGTTTATCTGATGGCTATCGACTACTTTAGCTAGATGGCGCTCCAATGTCTGGTTAAATCTCTCCACCATTCCATCCGATTGAGGGTGATACGGAGTTGTCCTAGTTTTGTGGATCCCCATCATCTTGCAGATTTCTTGAAAGAGTTGCGATTCAAAGTTTCTCCCTTGATCGCTGTGGATTTCTAATGGTAAACCAAATCGGCAAAATACTTCATTTACTAATTTTGTCGCAACTGTAACTGCTTCCTGATTGGGGACTGCAAAAGCTTCTGGCCATCTCGTGAAATAATCCATCACCACCAGAATGTAGCGATTACCACCTTCTGTCAAAGGAAATGGTCCAGCTACGTCCACAGCAATCTGTTCCCAAGGAGCTCCCACAGTGTATAGTTTTAGTGCTCCGCGGCTCCGAGTTTAGCGGCCCTTTAACTGAAGAACATTTAACGCATTACCTGCACCAGTCTTCAACGTCTTCCCTACAGTGCAGCCAATAAAAACGTTGACGAATCTTCGGTAAGGTTCTTCGCACTCCAAGATGTCCGCCAGATGGGCCATCATGACAAACTCGCAAAACTTCAGGAATCATTGATTTTAGCACTATTGTTTGAAGATAACTGTCTCTTCCAGAAGCACTTTCCCATTTTCGACAAAGTAGTCCATCTTGTATTATTAGGCTGTTCCATAGCGCCCAATAACTTTTCGTCACGGTACTAGTATCAACCACCTCACTCCATTCTGGCCGAATGGAGTTATTCTTTAGACGCTCCAGTATCGGTTTCAAATCTTTATCTTCTTCCTGGGATTTAATAACGAACTCCCTATTCCATCGCCCATCGATGGTATCCGTTCTGATTACCTTGACGGCAGCTTCCTCTTTTCTTTCTTGTCGTACGCTATACTCGCAGCTCTTATCACAAGTACGTTGGCCTTAAACCTCTTGAACTCCTCCTCTATGCGGCTGTGCATCTCATCCGATACTGATGCCATGCGGGACTGCACCTCTTCCGACACTGCCGCCTTGCAGGACTGTATCTCTTCCTCTATAGTAGCCATGCGAGATTGCACTTCACCGATACACATCTCCATCTCGGTGATCTTACGAGCGTTCTCCGATATATAATGGCGAATCTCATTCTGGCTCTCCATTATCTCGCTAAGCTGAGATTGTAGCTGCTGCGAGTTTTGCTGGAGCTGCTGCGAGTTTTCGTCGAGTCGAGATTCGAGTCGCTGCGAGTTTTCCTGAAGCGACTGTTGGAATAGTGCAGCGAGGTCTGCCAGAGATAGCGGGTTAGCTGCGCTTGCGGACGTAAATACTCCTCCTTCGTAGCCACCTCCTTGCGAAGGAGCTTCCCTGCCCACAACTTCTGGATTAGAGTCGCCTTGTTCTTGAGCGGCAGCCCTCGCACGTGTCGTAGGCCCTTCCCTTGGCATGACTGGCATCCTTAATCCTTCCAATCCCACTTCTGACACCAATTGTTATGGACGGGGTAACGGGATTGGAAGGAAACACCGAGTAGCACTGATGACACTTTATTCGACTTCACACACGACGCGCCGTTTAATTTCGACGCGGACAGCACCAACACAAGGGTCTTTTGCACTGCACTTTTCACTGCACTTCACTGCACTTCTTCACTGCACTTTACTGCACTATACTTTCACTTTCACTTTATTTTACTACTTCTTCTTTCTTCCTTTTCTTCTTCACTTTACCACTTTTCAACTTAAACTGGCGCTTAGCGCGTCTACACCGCCTTATATACCCCTAAGAATGTTCTAGATCTACTAATCTTTATTCGAAATATTTAAATTTGTGTTTCCATCTTCTGTTTCTTTTTAACCTTTCCATTCCTTCCTGAAGTTTCTAGATTTTTTTTTTTTTTTTTTTTAATCTTTATTTATTAAAGAACTTGGTTCACAAAAGCGACCATGACGTTCTCGTATTTCTACATATTATAACACCTTAACCATCACAAATATAAACACATATTACATAAAATGTAAGCGTTTTTAAGCACACATATACTTAAAAACGCCTACACTTCAAAACAAACTTAACTAATATATAAAGGATTTTGGCATTGTCTGATTCTGGTTGAGCTAGGACACTATTGCAATAGCCAACATTATAATGTATATCCATAACGTTATTGAGCAAAGTAACTCTAAGGGCCTCATTCCGGACACATTCCAACATAACATGATGTGCGTCCTCAATAATACCACACTCTGAGCAACACGGTGACGATACTTTTTTCATGAGAAACGCGAATTTGTTAAGTGGAATGTGACCAGAGCGGATCCTAAAAGCAGTAACTATGGAGCTTCTATCCATCTTGCTTGCCTCAAACCAGGGGTATTGATAAGGGTTGGGTTGAATTGTTTTATACCAAATTCCTTTATTAATAGAGCAAGAGTCAAAGTATTCAGACCAGAGTTTATAGATGTCTTTCTTTAGAATAGGTAACGAATCTGTATAGAACATTGAAATATTTGTCGGAATCCCATCAGTTAATGCCTCCTTAGCTAACCGATCCACCTCCTTGTTACCCCAGAGCCCCACGTGAGACGGTATCCACTGCAAGGTAATATTTTGCCCATTAGCCTTAATTTTACGAATTGCCTCAATTATGGTGAACCACATGCTGAAGAGCACTTCTAGCGTCTGACAATATTACAAAGTTGTTATGACGAATACTTTGAATGTAAGAAAGTGCCTCAGACAAGGCAAATAATTCGCCATACATAATGAATACATTACAATTAATTTTAAATTTGATTTTAGTAGAAGACTGTGGATCAAAAACAGCTGCGCCTACAACATCCTTTTCTTTTGAGGCGTCTGTATAGATTTTATAACTACTATTGAATTTATCTTTCAGGTACACGCTACATTTTTCTTTTAAATATGAACTAGTTACACTTTTCTTAGAGCCAGAGACCCCATCTATGGTGCAATGTATACAGTCATCTAAATTTATATCTTGAACCCACGTATCGAAACTAAACAGCTCCAATTTATTTGAACTATGAATAGGTATAGAAACTAACGATGTATGAATGGCAGCCAATAATGGAATTTTGTTACGGGACCAATTATTTGAACGACTACATCGATTTGAGAGTTCGCTTATGATCTTTATATTAACATTGTTTTGGAAGGAGCAACTTCTTAACCAGAATTTACCTCCGAGGTAATGTCTTCGAAGATAGAGTGGTGGTAAGCAGAGTTCGTTTTGCATGACGTGTATTGGCGTACTTTTGATAAAGCCTCCAATAACCCGCATGCACTGATTTTGAATTTTGTCGATCTTAAACAAATGAGTTTTGACACTAGAATCATAAAGGAAGCTTCCGTAGTCTATGCGACTACGAATAATGGCAATATAAAGGGTTCTCAAATACCTATTATGTATGCCCCAATTTGCCCCCGCCAATACTTTTAGTACATTTATGTATTTAGATGCTTTGAGTACAAGTTCATTGATCTGTTTGCCCCACCTGAGCGACCGGTCAAGCCATACACCCAGATACTTGACTCGATCAAATAATTGTAAGCGCGTACCCTTAAGATTGATGACAACATCTTGCCTACAGAAGCCCTTACTAAACAGACAGATTTTGGTCTTTCTTTCAGAAATTTCTAAACCAATGTCCTCAACCAGATGACACATACTATCTAAAGCTGCCTGTATGCTAAGGCACCCTTCCCTTAATGATCTGTACGATCCATACAACACAAAAACATCGGCATACTGAGACACAAAAACATTAGCTATATTTTTTTTTTTTTTTTTTTTTTTTTTAAACTTTATATACACAATGCGTATACAAGGTGGACTTAATGCCTTAGGCATTTTCCGCCAGTCTACCTTAGGGTGGTGCAGAGATTAAGGTAGGTGTATTTTACAATTAATTTGAGACTAATGTAGTTATACTTAAATACCTATAATACAAAATACATAAATACATATATGCTATACATAAATATATACTATACATAAATATATACTATACATAAATATACACTATACATAAATGAATATTATGCATACATATTTTATAATAATAAAAAACAAATATCTTGATATGAACGAATGCTATGCTACTTCTGCTAACTTTTCCAATAGCAGTGCTTTAACTTTTGATTTAAAGCCATACTTGGTAATGGACGTCCTGACTTCGAGAGGGAGGGCATTCCAGAGAAGGATAGCCTGTATAGAAAAAGAAGAGTGAGTGAAATTGGTAGTATGAGGAGGGCAAAGAAGGAGAAGATTATCAGATGAACGAAGGTTTCGGTCGTGAATTGAACAAAGATACTGAAAATGCTCACTTAAGTACTTTGGGGTATATTATGACATATATGCATGGTAGCCACATTGAATAAAAGTGGGGATAAAGGGTCACCTTGCGCTAAACCGCGCCCCGTAGTTCTAGTAACGGTACAGGAGTCTTGACACTTTACCCTTAACTCACGAACTTCAAAAAAGTTCCACAAATAGTTACAGATGTTAGATCCGACCCCAAGATTATCCAATGTGTTTAACAATATTTTAATATCAACGTTGTTGTAAGCGTTATTTATATCTACAAAGCAAGCCAGGGTTCTTAAATTATCACAAAATCCTAACTGTATTTGACTAACCAAACGTACAAGACTATCCATACATGATTTAGATTTTCTAAAGCCGACAGTATTTTCCGAGAAACAATCTTTAACCTCTAAAAACCATTCTAGCCGATGCTTTAAAATAGTATGAAAAATCTTACAGATACACGACATAAGAGCTATCGGCCGAACCTTTGAAGCTTCCAGAGAGTTTTCACTTGGCTTTGGTATAGGGATTATTTTTGTTTGTCTCCACTGGTGGGGCGTATATCCTCTAAGTAAAAACATGTTATAAATTTTAACTAAGGTTTGTTTGCCTATAAGAGGAAGGTGCCTAATCATAGAAAAAGAGATATCGTCTTCACCTGGAGCTGTATCTTTGTTTTTAATAGCCCGATTTAATTCGTGAGTTGATATGCTCTTACCCAGAGAAGTGTTACTCGACGTAAATATCGGTGATTCAGGCAAGACGTAGTCCGGACACAAGTTATGTAATAATTGACTCGCTGTATCTTGACTTATCTGTAATTGAGGCGACCGCAACCCCTTCAGCCATCTCATACGACGCCACATGTCGCTCGCCGACGTAGTTTCACTTACACTGCTGCAGAATTCTCGCCAGGCTTTACTCTTGGCCTTACGGATAATTCTTTGCGCTGATGCAACCTTTATCTGAAGGGTTATCAAATTTCGAGGAGTGGAATTTCTTCTAAAGGCTGCCAAGGCCTGCCTTCTCTCCGCAACAGCACGAGATATGTCGACATTCCAATAAGGCTTCGGAGTAAACTTCTGCACACGCAATGGATCTTGACACATCTTCACGACAGGAATACACTCCTTTGCAGCAGCATTTATAGCACTAACAAATTGATCGTACGAGCTTTGGGGGTCGTCAGACAGCGTCATAGCGGCAAACATACCATGAAGTGAATTAGAATAATTATTCCATTTTGCTCTACTGAAGTTGCGCTTTATGTTTGTATTTAGATGTGGAGTAACAAAAGTGCTAATTTTGATAATAAGATGGTCGCTGCCGAGGCTCTCATTCATTACCTTCCACGTAAATCTCAACGCAACATCATTAGTGACCATAGTCACGTCTGGTGAAGACTTTTGGAGCCTACCGTTGACTAACCGGATTCTAGTCGGGGAACCATCGTTTAGACTGACGTAGTTTTTGTCCAACATAGCATCGAACAGCTGCGTACCTCGTGCATCCGTTTTGTAGGACCAGCTGGAGTGATGGCCATTGAGATCCCCTACTAACAATGTACGTCTTGAGCAGAGACTAAAGATTGTGTCCCAATCATCCGATGATGTATGGACGGTAGACGGACAGTATATGGATATTATGTTTTCAACGTTAACGCTGTTCAAAATCTTTACGTAAGCTAGTTGAATACCAGGATTGACGTTAGAAGGAACTTGGTAGGCTTGATATTTGACCGAAGAGTGAATGATGATAGCTACGCCGCCATATCCATCGTGTCGATCCTGTCGGACGATATTATATCCAGATAGCCGCAGAGATGTGTCCGTCTCAAGCCACGTCTCACTCAAAACAGCGATATGTATTTTTTCCTGAGACATTAACTGTTCCAGTTCCATTAGCTTCGGTCGAATACTCTGACAATTCCATTGAATGATATTAAAAGCGTCTCTATGGGTCTGATAAGCCATTGTTTATCAAATATTTAAAACCAGTCCACTCCGAGAAATACCTTACTATAAAGTTCATAACCCATTCATATACTAACCGCCCACATGACTTCAGTTTCTCATTAAAACCCAACTTCTGCATAAAAATTATATCCTTTAACTTCTGTATTAACGGAAGAATGTCTGATTATTTACCTCGCTCTTGCTCTTCATTCTCACAATTCTCACTGATGACGGAGTTGTCACTAAGGTCTGCATATACTTCCTCTTGTAACTCCATTCCCTGAGCCACACGCTGCTTGCGTAATTTCTTCTTAGTAGATTTTTTGGTAGCAGAAGCAGGACTAAAAGACGGTTTCGTCGGAGATGGTTGTTGGACGTGATTATTTGAACAATTTTTTACTATGTCTGCATAAGTAGGGCTGCGATCAGAATGTAAGGGGTTGTGAAATGAAGAAACCGTGTGGTCTTCAACACGAGTTCTAGTCTCAGTAGGCGGTGAAGGTGGCACATAAAGTGTGAGCGCCCTTTTGTAACTGCAATTGAATTCAGCCATCAACTCCCGTAAACGTTTTTCTTTTAAAAATACGGGACAAAGCTTCGACAAAGCCATGTGTTTACCTGCGCAGTTTACACATTTGAAAGTTGTGATTTCGCAATTTGGATGAGATTTGCCACACTTAGGACATATGTTACCAAGTAATGAGCATGTTTTGTAATTATGGCCATAACGCCAGCACTTAGAGCATTGAGTGACGGGGAAAATATAAGGCTCCACTTTTATTTGAATTCCATACGTAAGTACATAAGACGGTAAGGATGGACCCTTGAAGCAAAGTCTAACACATTCACTGTTCTCAAGTGAGCCAGTATCAAAATTACGGCGCTGCAGACGTTTGGCGCTTATGATTGATATGGTGGAGCTTAATTCATCCAGAATCTCTTTTTCGCCCAGTTCCAGCTCAATGTCCCTTATAATGCCATAGGACACGCCCACTTCGTATGTTTTATGGCACCTATACTCCCTCTCGACGAAGCATTTACACTGTTTTAATTTCTCGACAGTATCCTCATTGCTAACTTTGATCAACACCTTGTATGGGTTAACGTACTTTATCTTCAAAATATCTAATATGTTCTCGGTTTTTAGAATACGCGCCAACCCTATCTGTTTAGGTAATTTTTCCTTTGTAGATATAATACTCACTTCAATATGATCATCCATAGGTTTCTCCATACTATTATTTTCCATGTTACGACGTCGAGCCAAAATTTTAACCTTTCTGCCTACCTCCGTCCACACTTCCGTTTCATCCACTTTCCTCTTATCGGTTCGATTATTGGCTGAATCTTCATGTGTTAGTTCTACGCTCTCCTGTGACAATACTACATTCTCCATATTGTAGGACTCCTCTCGAGATACTAATGAATTAATATCCTCATCATCTAGATCGCCGCCGTCATCCGTCAATTGCATATCTTTATCCATAACCGATAGGCATAAAACGCATCGTAAAAAATATTATAATAACAAGTAAGTAGCAACTAGCCGAGCGAAACAGAACCGTTTCTAAACGTCCGCGTCCTGCTACCGCGAGCGCGCGTTAGTCACTATGATTTTCTAATTTTTACTCGAAATATTTAAATAATCTTCTAAATATTTGCCAAATATTCATAAACATTTTCCAAATTTCATAAAAACCATAATCCACATAACAGTTATGACTGGGATTTGAACCCACGCCTTCAGAACGTGAAAGGAATGTGTTATCCGCTCGGCCATCGCCTTGTTGTCAATGACTGGTGAATTTGGCGAACACTTGACAGAGTGTATATGTCATCGAACTAAGGAGTACTAAGAGAGAAAATTTTGAATTTCACCCCCTAAGGAGTAAAGCGCTGGTGGAACCACGCGCGACATCTAGTAAGATGATCAAATAAACTAAAGATGTAAAATATACAATTTAAATAGCTAATGTTACACATTTTGAATAATATTATCACTATGCAGTAACCGCAGATACATACACTTATTCCGAATTTTCTATTCTCAGTCTTCAAAACTTCAAACTAGGTGAATGTTGAAGTGCCCTAAACATTGTGTTCACGATGAACTGAGTTTTGTACAGCGACTTAGTTTGTACAAACTGAGTTTTGTACAAGACGAATATCTCTGTAACAAGTTTTGTTACAAGTTTAAGAATAAACGAGACATTTGTTATTTATTTACTTCGAAGTAACGACTGGACTGAGATAATTTTGTGTTGTCAATCTCTGAAACTTTGTATAATACCTATACCTACCTATAATTTAAATCCAGATATACTAAAAATATAAAGACACGTCTAAATAATAGCAATAATGGGCAGGTGGCGCGTAGCTTGACTTTGTTTACTATTAACAATAGATTGACAAAGTAAAGCAACGCTTGTAGACGTGAACACTTGGAAGGGTGATCTTATTAATATCTTCCACGCTTCGGAGGCAGGTAAAGCCATCTGTTACGGTTTTTGACTGAGGACAAAAAATCAACTCAAAAGAAAGAATGTACTAAATGTGTTATTTTAGTCGATCTGGATTCTCCAGATCGACTAAAAATACATATGTATATACAATTTAACTTGCCAATTAAATTAAAACTTAGGTTTAATGGGCAAGCTCAATTTTGAGCGCATAAGAACGAAGAAAACTATTTGATACAGAGCGATATGTGCCGAATTTATAGTCATGCGATGTTTGTTAATAGCTTCGTTTCATTAATTTATTGTAACAGAGTCAGTTTAGAAGCAATTGAGAAAAGGACGTTTGTAAATGAAAATGTACTTCAACAGCATAACCATTACATTAAACAACATTGAAATTCTCACAATTTAAAGTAATACAATGCATAGCTATTTCTATCTATCTATCTATCGTCACGCCTGTCTCCCATTGGGGTAGGCAGAGACTATGGAACGCCAAATGCTACGGTTCAAACACACCTCTTTCGCTTCCTCGACATTCATTAACCTCATCATACATGCTCGCCGGTTATGGGTACTTTTAATTTGGCCCTTTTTTAGTACGTCACCTATTTGGTCGGCGTACGTCCGGCTTGGGCGCCCCCTACCGACATCTCCATTAATTCTTACACGATACACTTCTTTCGTATTTCTTCTTTCATCAATCCGTTCCAAATGTCCAAACCATCGCAACATTCCTTTTTCAATCTTTATCACCACATCTTCTTTCAGACCACACTTCTCTCGTATCACACTGTTTTTCACTTTATCTATCAGCCTTACTCCGCACATACTCCTTAAAGCTCTCATCTCCACAGCATTGATTCTACTTTCATGCTTCTTCTGCCATACCCATGATTCACTACCATACATCAGCGTTGGCGCCAAAACTCCCTGCAGTACAGAAAGGCGAGCCTTACTTGGAATAATTTCGTTACTGATGATGGACTGTAAGGCCCCATTCAAACTATTTCCTGCGTTCACTCTCCTTTCAACATCTCCTTCACATTTGCCATCTCTCGTAAACATAGACCCTAAATACACAAACTCATTCACTTGTTCCACTTTTTCATCTCCTATCATTATGTTACATTCAGTTATACTGTCTTCCCTCTCTATGACCATGACCTTAGTCTTGCTTACCTTCACTTTCATGCCCTTCTTCTTATACGCCTCATTCATTACGGTGACCATCTGCTGTAAATCAGACGCCGACGGCGCAAAAAGAACCTGATCGTCAGCGTATAACAGGGTCTTAAACACAGATTCATTCATTCTTAATCCACATTCAGACTCTATCAGATCTGTCAAACAACTGTCCATGAATAGATTGAACAGCCAAGGAGACGCTACACATCCCTGTCTAACACCACGATCAATGTTAAACCAGTCCGTGTAGGCCCCGTTTATTCTGAAACAGGCACTTGAATCCCTGTATAAGGATTCAAGTGCCCGTATCAGACTGCTGTTCACCCCATACACAGAAAGTGTTCACCAAAGTTCACCACTCGATCGTAAGCCTTTTCCAGGTCAATAAAGGCGCAAAAAACCTTCTGGTGTTTACTTAAGATTTTCTCTGAAATGCACCTTAAGGAAAAGACTTGATCCCATTCTCTTTCTAAATCCCGCTTGCACATCCCAAATCTTACTGTCCGTTTCAGAGATCACACTTTCAATCAGTATCTTTGCATACAATTTGCCAACAACACTCAGGAGGCTTATACCGCGATAATTTTTGCATTCCTGCTGTGACCCTTTTCCCTTGTACGGTGGCACAATTACGGTCTTGTTCCAGTCACCTGGTACACGACCGGACCGCCAACATTTATTGAAAAGTAGGTACCGCAGGCTTGCGGTGACGCCTTCGCCTACCTTGAGCATTTCAGCAGATATCCTGTCATGCCCCGCAGCTTTACCCGTTTTCATACTTTTCATTGCATACCGTATCTCTTCCATACTTATGTTACTTTCACTATTATCTTCCTCATTCGCTACTATATTCCTAGTTTCACTTTCTCCTCGTTCAAACAAATTCTCAAAATACATCTTCCACTGATCCAAAACTTCCCCTTGTTCTCTTATAATATTTCCATTTACATCCCTTATCACACCAACTTTCGAGTCTCCAGCTTTGCCTCGGGCTGTTCTAACCAAGTGCCAGAATAATTTGATATGGGCCCGAAAATGCTGAGAAAACTTTCTATCAACTTTATCCTTACATTCTTCTTTCTTTCTTCTCACTGTCTCTTTTACTTTATATTTCAACCTGTCATACTTTTCTTTTACTATCCTCTCATTGACAGTCACACTACCTTGTATCCTTTTGTTGGCTCTTATGGCCAGCAAGTCCATCCATGCTTTGCGCTTTTCCACCATTCATTACATATCTTCTTAACATGCTTCCTCTTGCTTACGCCACATACTTGTGTAGCTGTCTCTATTACTCCATTCTAACTCTTTCCAAAATTCTTCTATCTCGCAATCATCTTCCTCAAACAATTCTTTAAATCTTTCTTCCAATTCCTCTTTATACCGACAACGTACATCCTCTTCTTCAAATCTTTCAACTTTCACTCTTTCTATGGCAGGTGAGTGTATGCGAGGACGATGGCGCCATTTTGTGGTTAGTCCCGCTATGCGGCTAACAAACAAAAAGTGGTTAGTATCCACGTTTAAGCCTCGGTACACTCTAGTATCTTTCACTTTTGCTTTCAATCGTTCGTCTATCACAACAAAATCTATCATACTTCGGCCTGTCTGCCTGTATGGCCTTTGCCATGTATACATATAAATCATCTTGTGACTAAACAGAGTGTTTGTCACCACAAGCTTTCTCTCCATACATATATCCAGTAAACTTTCACCATTTTCATTCACCCTCTCGTCACCAAATCGCCCTAGAACCCTTTAGCATAGCTATTTATACGTAGAATAATATGTTTAAGGGTGTTTATTGCTGATTTTCTTTGGCAGTCATTTTTAAGCAAACAAATAGTTGTACATAAATACCTACCTACATGAATACTATTAATTAAACATTTGTTTTAAGTATTACAAAAATACTAAAAAATACATCTGAAATGAGTTTAAAAAGTGTCAATTATGTTACGATTCGATTTCTTATGTGTAATAATAATGTGCTATACCTAGATGGAATCTTGGACATGATGGTAGGCTAAAAGAATACCTAATTATTTGCGAGTTGCGAGGAACATAGTAAGATCATAGTGCTTAAATGTTGGCGTAAATACAAGAGCAGTACATACCTACAATACGTCAATGACCAGAATAAAAATGTCTTCAAACCAGTTAATAAGTCTGAATCTTCAAAGAGTTCGGTAAAGTTCTGTACAAATGCAATCAACCATTTTACTAAATTAATCTGTACATAATACATTACAGTGGCGACTGCAGGCGCAATTCTGCTTGCTTTCTAAGAATGAGATTTACAATTACTGTGTTTCATAATTTCGACAGCTATAAACAATATCTGAATTAATAAAATGCATCCATAAATTTTGTCAGTCATTTATTAATTGCATAGACATTCACCAGATAAACGTAATAAATAAAAATAACGTATCCTGTATAGGAATTTAAACTTTCGTGGCCATTTAAACTTATTTTAAATTGTCTTTCGGGATATATACCTCGTACCTTTGTTTGGAGTAACCGATATTTCGGCACTGTTGCAAGCGCCATGTTCACGGATGTACTGTCCTGTGTTATAACAATGATATAATTTAATAATAGAAGTTGCAGAGTAGTTTATTATTGACGTATAACATATTCTGTTATCGCGGCGCGGCGCCGTAGCATCTGAATGTACTCGTAGGCGCCACCAATCCACAATGAGGGCATCTCAAGAGCTTTCCTTTATACATTGTAGTACCAAGAATGTATCTGATAATATGTTACATTTTTAGACAGGCTGCTTTTGGTACAATAATTTTAATATAGCACATCCTACGGTCATTATAAATCTTAATTTATATATTTCTTGTGGGCGTGTGTATGTCACTGAACTCCTTCTAAACGAATGGACCGATCATGATAATTATTTTGTGTGACTTCAAGGGGACTTGAGAATGGTTTAGATTCACAATTTAGTCCACTGGAAAATGTTTTATTACTTAATTTTCAATTTGTAAGTAGTTGTGGATTTTGGAATGTTTCACATTGGAACCGACGGAACGCGCTGCTATCGCAGTGTCAAATCATATATTAATAATTTCGTCAAGGAGTGCATCGAAACCTTACCTGAATAATAAAACATTAGTAAATAAAGATTTCGAGTCGACAACATATATCCGCAAAAATCGGATTGTCAAGTATTTTGTTAGATTCTAATGGTTCTGACAGACAAATCACAGTCGCCATATTGTCCACTCTAGCGAAACGTAACAGATACCGGATAACATTTTGAGTACCTAAGTAGTTTGTATGTGTAAATACTTATTGCAGTTATATTTCTTAAACAGTTAAAACGACAATAATTATAGAAGTATCCGCCCAATAAAGGAGATTTGTGTTACCCCGAACGTAGATGATATGCTACAACTAGAGAACCCCGAATTTACGCGAGCGAAGCCGCGGGCAAAAGCTAGTAGTATTATAAACGTGAAAGCTTTTGAAGATGGATGATGGACGGATGTTTCTTACTCTTTCACGTAATAATACAGCTTATAGGTACATCAGAATATCTTGAGGCGTTTATAATTTTGGCATAGCATAGAATTGATAACTCGATTGATAATCAATTATATTGTCCCCACAATGCTTCTTAAAGATTTTTACATCTACGAAATAATAATGCTCCATATTGTTCGTTGGTAATTTTGTTCAATTTTGATTCTTGATAAAGAAAGATCAAAGACTTATGACAAACGTTTGATGAACTCTATATATGAATGAATAATAAGTACTATCTTCGTTACCAATACGATATAACTTGGAAAAATATTGACATATCGTGATTTGAGTACATGTGTAGTATTTATACTAAACTCTTTTTAAAACTTTAATATTAAGTTACCATCTAGCAAATGTTAGATACGTAGAATGTGTACAAGCTTGAAAGAAGTCTAAGAACGTGTTGCACTAAGCACAATGTCGGTTTCTGTAGTAGCCCCTAGTAACACACAATATTCATAGTATAATGAAATTTTTATAAAAATAGGTTTAAAAATATTTTGATTCTTATAATGTTGTAAGTGTGCCCTTTTGTGTGGCAATAATTGTTTTCTTTTAAAATATATAACAATCGGAGCTTTGAATACATTTTTTTAAAGTAAACCAAAATATTTTTTATCGGAACCCACACAATTTGATAGAAAATTAAAAAAAGCACTTACACTTTTACGTACCTACATTACATCGGAATTACCGTCGTCCATCCAATTCATGAAGGTTTATATTTTCTATATTCTGTGGGCGTAATTGAAATGTGAAACCAAACAGCGTTCCAGTACTTAGGTAACTAATATAATGGTGTGAGTTACAGATGCTTTATGTCATGGATTCCTTGTAGATAAAAACGGAATCCTTAAACGTATATTTTTTTACATTTATATGCAGGTAGTGAATTAGTTTTCCATTTATGCTTATGGTCTTTTGGAAGTATTTTCCGGCCTCTGGGCTGGACATTGTTCTTTGGTATAGTCAGTCTCTGATAAAATCCAATTCTTGAGCAGTTGTTTTATTCTCTGTTCACATTATTGCCAAAGTCATACCCATGTTTATGACTTGCTAGTACATATTATTAAATATGTAAAATGTCTATAAAATTAAATTTAGACGTATTTTACATTTTAAGTAACTTTCTACATTAAGTAGCTACTGTAGTTTACGGTTTGGCAAAATCTTTATAAACATGTTACTAGTTTTTCGACAAGTACTTAAATTTTATTACCCATTTTAAGTCGAATTTTATTCGTTACAAGTGTTGATGCATTAGAACATTGTGGGCGACGTTATTTTGTACAAGTCAGTTATTATAACATCGAAGGATAATTTTTTTATACATTTTATATTGTCCAAGATCCTACTGTTACACTTCTACGTCAATTTAATGTTCTTTTTTTATAGTGTTACTAGAGGACGCCAGCAGCTACGCCTGCATTTTTTTTAAATTTACCCGTTTTGGCCGATCCCGTGGGAATTTCGGGAAAACCTTCTTAGTGCACCCCTACGGTCCCCAAGGAACATACATGCCAAATTTCAGCTTCCTGCGCCCAATAGTTTCGGCTGCAGCGTGTCTGTCAGTCAGTGAGTAACGCAAGGATTTTATATATTAAGATAGGGAACCGCAAGTATGCCTGTGACAATACAATTTACAATTACAATTTTTTTAACTATATTATATTATATATTATTATATTAGTCTTGCGGGTGATAGATTTTTACTAAAAGTTTAGTTATAAAAAACAATGAAGATAGGATTTGAATTAAAAACACTTGAGCGTAGCAATTGCGGTGGGACTTGGTACTAATAAATTCCTCTTTGAATAGCGTTATAAAATGACCTCAAAATGAAAGTATTTTAATCCAACTTCGGCATAGTCAAAGGGAAGGACCATGAATCTCAAATGTTATATGTTATCTGCGCAGATATGTAGAGGCACGGTCCGGAATATGTCCTAAGGGTATATGTAAATTATGTCGTATATAACGTCACTGGCTACTCAATAAGTTACTAAGCCCTTCCGTAAAATTTGGGGTCCGAAAATCTGAAGAGTGTATAATTTTAGAAATTAATTGTATTCAAGTCATTCATGCCAAAAGGTTTGAAAACCATCCTTATAATGTCCTTTCTATTCGTTTGTATATTACTTGCCCCTAAATTATTGGCATTATGGTTACTCCTACTAATCTCGGAGTGTCAATTATTTAATTTGATGTTAAATTCGTTTATCGAAGACATAATTATAATATCATTAATGCACGTGAAGTGTTTATAACTATAATCTTTGTCTTCATTTATTATATCATCAATCTGCAACATTCTAACTGTTAAATTATCATGGAGTTTTCTAGAATAGGCACTATATATTAGCAAGTATTTTAGGTAAGATAAGCTAAAGTATACGAATGTATCCAGATATTTATTCTTTGTAATCTGTTTGTTAGAATTAACGTATAGTGAACGCACAAATTATAAACTGTGCGTGACTTACTGCACTTTTAGTAGTTTATCGAGGCGAATATCAGTAAGTATTCTAGCCTTTTTTCACTTGTCGCTCAAAATTATAACAAATTTATTAATCACAAGAAAACAGTACCAGGTGTTTCTAGCACTGCATTAAATTTGCTTATCTAAATGTATAATGAGTTCCTAAATGTCATAAAATATAACATATTAATATCTTGTTAATATCGCTCCTTTGTTCTTCATACGACATTCTTTCAACCCTTCGCTACGTTGAACAGTTTAATTTGTCTACTAATTAAAGTATAATTATTACAAAATGAAAGATACGAGTAAAAATAAACAGCCTTTGAGTGAATTACGCTTTTTACACCATGATTTAATTTTAATAACAATATTGTGTAATAAGAAATTAACTCGACCGACTTCAATGTTTCGTTGTATTTCTGACATTTGTCACAAGTCTGTTTAAGGTTGAGGGCATCGTACCCTGTAATTTACTATTAATTAGTGTACTTTATGTAGTAAGCTTTTTTGGTAACGGATTTTTGCTCTACTTGTTATGAGATATCATACCAGTAATATAGTGCCATGACCCGTTGAGATGCCATTCGCAAGGCCAAGGAGGTCATTACGTAATTATTTGTGCATTTATTTTGCTGTCTGCTTTTCGCAGGGCTTACGTAATTTTATGTAATTATAAATCAAAGGAGACGATAGAAAACTGTATTAAAATAATTTTAACTTGTACTAAAATGTGTCACGAAAAAAGTCGCCTAAATCGCTGTCCTTCCGTCTAGTTAAGTCTAAATTTGTTTTTGTATTTATTCAAAGTTTGATAAAAAGTGCAAAAATGATATTGTTCTTCTGAGATATATGGCTTTTTGTTTGGTTATTAATTTATTTAGTAAATATTAGAACTCTAGATATCTTACATCCGCAGGCTAGCTTTATGCATGTATAATATGTAAGATCAAGTGGTCTATCTTCTATAAAAATAAATTGCAGATATGTACGGGCTAGAACTGACTAAAATAAGACTTTTTATTGCTATGTAACAGATAATAGGATTTAAAGGATTTGAATAAAACGTGACAATAGCCACATTTCAAAGACACGATTTAGCCCCAATAAAATTAATTTTCACAATGTCGATAATTTCATAATTCACAGTAAAGGTACCTTCTTAGAAATCGTGCAAGCCTGTAATAAAATTGTTATATTAATGTAACAATAACTTATTAGAAACGTTGCGTATAATAAAACACATAAAATAAAATTTAAGGTATATTTTAGTACTTGCGTATAAGGGTAGGTACATATGGCGATAACGATCTGTAATTCGTTCTGAGAATAAAATATCTCAATGTAGTGATTTACGACTTATAAAGTAAGGCTATCATGAGTTCTATTTCAAGAAAATCTGTTTAACTTAACGTATGAAATATTGTTAAAGGTTGCGGGCCAATCTGTCGTGTATTAAGTTCTTGAAAATATAGTTCTGAAGGTATAGAAGTATGTAAGTATAAGTGTAATACGATTGGATTGAAACGACGTGAAGCGATATTTATAAAATTGTGTAGTCTGTTCATGATTACGGTGCGGCAAAATGTTAAAATCAATTAACATATGTATTCACACATGACAACACTTTGTGCGATCCAGAAATGGTTGTAAAGTCCTTTATAGCATTTATAACTAGGGGAATACGAGGGAATTGGCGCCACATAAGAAAAAACTGCTTTTACTTTTAACAAACATCACATTTTAATAACGTTTTTGGTTATTTTTATAGGACCACTAATCAGGTTTATATTACCAATACAAAAATAAAAAAATGAACAATACAACACATTTAAAGACAGAAGACAATACAACACATTTACAGACATTTAAACTAATTTAAAACAAAATTAACATTAGCTCTCATTACCCAACAGTACGGGGTAATTAGAACCAGAGAAAGGGGTAATGAGATCCACCGGGGCAATACACCCCCCATAATTTGCGTCATATAATTCTACTAGCACTAGGTACATACCAACTCAAGCTGGCAAGATCTTACAGTGCCGAGCATTTATCAAAAGCTCTGTATATAATTCAAACGTACAGAGAGGAAGCACTTGAAGATCTGCCAGGCATACACGAATCTTACTATGGCATACACGAAGATGCCTGGCTTTTGCGTGGACGCATCCAGTCGCGACATGTCCGTATAAAAACATAATATGTTTTTATTATTTTTGTTATATATTGATCAACAGTGCAAATAATATTGTCCAACAGTATTGCA
Organism: Euclidia mi; assembly: GCA_944739405.2. Lineage (NCBI taxonomy): Eukaryota > Metazoa > Arthropoda > Insecta > Lepidoptera > Erebidae > Euclidia > Euclidia mi. The sequence goes on from CALYKY020000122.1 coordinate 19,068, forward strand.
CATGTTTAACCGGGCGACGTACGATGGGCACTTGTGTACATGTACATATAGTGTCCATCGTATGGTACCTAGGCTCTGCGAGGCATACGGGATTTACGGCATCTTTTACTCAATGCTGTCATATTTGGTACCGATATGTAATGTTTTAAATCTACTCACTTATTGCTAAAGTAAGTATATGATTTTTAATTGAAGAATACTTGTTTTCCTAATTCTCTTAATAATACAATCCTAAGTGTGTTATATCATCGTCTAATTCTAACTTATTCCAGCTTTATTTTACTAATATATGTAGTTTGTAATAAATTCTCATTTATAAAACTTAGTGAGATTACTGCTTCCCAAACGTGAATAGGGACAGGCGCCATGGTAGACGTGAGACAGTGACGACTATTGGAGCGGGTACCACGTTCCATACATTTTTGCCCATTCTCCTTTAAATCTAATTTGGTATGACACAAGCTTCCATATCTTAAAATATTTAGTTGGTAAATGTTTTCGAAAGACGGTGTAAGGAAATAAAAAGCACAAACTGACAGCTGGATAGCTATTCAAAGTTTGCAAGAGAAAATATAGGGTCAAACACATTGATGGATTGCATTGGTTCCATTACCTCCGAACTCGCTTACACGAGAACTTAGAGTATCCGAATAGTTAAGAACTACCTTTGGCATGTTTCACAGGTCCCTGAAAGTTTACAGGTATCGAGAATTTAAGTTACGAAGTAAATAACTAACTTTTCTCGAATATGTCGGAGGCTTCTGGGTATCATAACAGTACGAACTTATCGAAGTGGAGAATTATGTGTAATCGTCCGTATTTTTCGTTTTAGTTCAGTTTCGGTTTTGAGTTTTAAGAGGTGGTGTTATCACTGTTTTACCTAGTCAATATTCGTGTGTGGTATTTATTACCAATATTTATTATTAGGCTACCTACAGGCCAATAAAAGTATGATATTTAATTAAATATGAAATTTAGGTAGATATATTTTTACCCGTCTACGGCGAAGCCAAAAGGATAGGAGGATATGTGAACGTAATGTGCATGGGTGCCTGGAACGCCTCCATTAAACAGACATCGCAGGTACCTCCAACCTAAATATAACATGGCTGTAGCTTGACCATTTTTGTAGCTATGCATTTCAGGACAACTACCTGAATGACCTACTCACTTGTTTCGTCCTTTTTAGATCCCTGTTGGCTGTTGTGACGAATTCAACCAGTTAACTCCCTAATAAAATTGCCATAAGCTCCTAAGCTAATAAACATAAAAATCACATGTTAATATTTACGTTCGGTGCTCAATTTCTTGAACGATAAACAACTTAAGTAAGAGTTTTCCGGAGAGTTTTTCCCGAAGTATTACTGATGATTGTTTACACTGAGAGAGATTTTAGTCTATTACCAGCCTGTTCGCTTAAGGGTTAAAAGGTTTTAGACCCTTAATTAATATCAAGCCGCATTGTTCCTTAATAGAGCAGGAAAATGTATCTAGGGTGTAGGGCAGTAGGGCTGCTGCGTTATGTCTTTGAATTATTCTGTAAATAAAATATTTTATAAAAGTATTTTCTTAAATTTTATTTGTTTGAAGTGTAAATGAGCTAAGCTTTGATTTTTTGTTAAATTAATTGTCCTATAATAATAATATTGGGTCAAGAAAAGGACGAATTAATATCGCACATGTCATTGCCCTCGGCACATCTTGTGATGAAAAATCTAAGGACCGGTATATTATGTCTGTAGGTATTCGGATCATTATTATAAATTAGACAAGAGAGATAAGCTCAGTGCTTTGTACTCATTAAATATTATTTTTCAGAATGCTGTGAATGGGACAACAGATAAAATTTGACAGGTTTGAAACCCAGACTACAATCCGTAGTGTCTACTTATCCCTGTGGGAACCAGCCTGTGTTTCAGTTTTTGTTTTATCTGATAATGAAAAGATTCCTATGGGATGTAGTACAAATCAGTTGTTATAGTCAGGAAGTCTTTATAACACTGCGAGATAGAGCCTTTATGAGTATAAGATCGATCATGATCAACATTTATCATTACAAAACTCTCAAGTGCAGTAGAAAAACATAACAATACAAAAATGCACTGCGCTAATATACAGGGTGTCACAAGACCCATCACCAAGCCGAAGTCTGCGTGTTTTGGACATCATGCTAAGTCATACTAACCAAAAATAAAACTTGGGAAACGACATTTTTTTTTAAGATTTCACTTTTTTCAAGCCGCTATAAAAAATGCGCGCGTGCAATTTTCGAAACACCTACTGATCTTTGAGTGTATAGGACATCTATAGAACAGGTTAGTGGGGTAAAATCATCGATTTTGTACCTAATTACAAAAATTCCATAATAACCTTGAGCCTCAACATCTCCTGAACCAGTAATTTCCCAGGTATGATGCCGAAGCAAAAAATGTTCGTAATGATTGGTACAATATGTGGTTTCAGTTTTCGTTAAGGGTCTTTTTACACCCTATATATGGGGCAAAATAATCGAAAACATCGTTAATGGTATTTGATATCACAGATAAAACAAAACACATTAATTTTCTTTTTTCTTTTTCTCTCTTCATTTTCTTTAACTGTAATTTTATTTGACTTTCTTTTTTGTAAGTTAACTTGCTCTATTATCCAGAACAAGCCTGCTGGTTTTTTACGCAATGCAACATTAAATACATTATTATTATTATTAACGCATGCTGATGCAGTTTAAGGAATCGCATCACAGGAACACCAAGTCCTGCAGGTTCGAAGCTCCACGAGGCAATACTTTGTGTAAACCATGAAACACCAATAAAGTTATATTCTTCCGAGTATGGCTGAACTTTATGTCTGTTAGTTGAATGTTTGTAAAATCTTTCGCGGCATAAGATTAACTAATTACTATAGCAGAAATTGTCTTTCAAAAACAGAAAATAAAAGCACATCTTCTTATACAACTCTACTCTTTGCGTTTACCTTAACATTTATTAAAATATATACAAAATATGAAATCACATAATTCAGTTTAAGGTCATTCTGAGCTGGCAATCCTTTTAAACTGATTAGCGAGATGTTTGTATAAAGGAGCCGGTAAAAGCGTCGTTTGTGTAAATATTAAAATGATCCTCCCACAGATTGTGCAACGTTAATGCTCCGTTAAGTATAAATTTATTACTTTAATGTTTACACAAATAGTGAATTAATTTCATAGTGAATGTTGAAATGCTGAGTGATTTTAAGTCCACTTAAAAACGTTTAAGACTACCGAATTACTACTTAATAATTTTCTAATGAGCCAAAGATATTTGTGTTTAATTCGCAGACTTTCGTAGAGTTACTACTATAAGCCACGCGCTGTATCAATATTTCGTTTACTCAACAGACTTCGACTTTTTGATTTCTTTTACCTCATTAATTCTTCGTTAAGCACCTCTGGCTGAACTGATTTATATTTCAATTGGTCCAGCCATTAACATATTCAATCGGATTTCAGTTAACACAAACAAATAGTTAAAATATGTGAATAAAATCTGGTTTACATTTGTAACTATTCAGAGGGCACTTTAAACACTTAACAGCTGAATATAAATTGAAGTTGAGTTTGTTCTGTATCTCTTTTTTCGAACATCTTCGTCATACGACATGGCACGACTCGCAGTTCACCGATATTTTATTATTTTCGAGATATATGAAATTCGTATCTTTTTCAAGAAATAGAACAGGGCCTGATTTGTTTTTCTTTATTTTGTCGTCTATCGTCTCTATATCGATGCTTTACGATGTCCCATATTCGATACATAGAGAAACGTCAAGGCGTTTATTTGTTTGCGAAGGTCTACGGTAGGATTTATTACAAATATATATTGTTTACGGTGTCAATAGACGGCACATTTTCTCATTATTGGACACATTTGACCTTATATTAAGTTATCTGCAAATCTAGATATATGACTTCAAAGGTTATAATGCCTTGCCACTTATGAAGCAGTAAAAACGTTTAACGACTTGGCTATCGGTTTGATAGCACGGTGCCTCTTGAAAGATCAATTGAACACCCAGTATAAAACACGTCAAAGTATAAGTTTGGAATTTGCTTCAACTTTAGATATAGACATTATCATATTTGCTTAAAATCTAGGCCAGGCCTTTTTGCACCGTGAAATGAAGTTCATCACGTGGGCCAAATGCGGCTTGGCAGACTTCAGGCCTTTCAAGATAATAAAATTGTTGAGAACTCTCAGACATACATCATTCATCGCGATGTTTTCCTTTATTACTTAGCAAACGCTAATGATTAACAACTTTATAAGTTTGAAAAAGTCAGTGGTGCGCACCGTTGGCTTTGAACTCGAGACCCTCTGCGTAACAGTTTGTAAGTATGTCCACAAGGTTACCGCTGCCGTCAGGCAGAAATATAATAATATTCATATCATCATCATCAGCCCTGTATGTAAACTGTCCCATTGGGCATCAGCCTCTTCTCACCATGAGTATATAAATATTCATTTTAATTTGTGTTTTGAAATGAAATACATCTTCAAAATACTGTGTGTATACATCATATATAAAAACATATAAAATTAATATTCATAACAACATCATCAGCCCTGTACTTAAAACTGTTCCATTGGGCGTGCTAGCTTTGACAATGTTTTAATTAGGGTTCAACCATATTAACCTATCTTAATTCACTTTCCTTATACTCAATAATCCAACTCGATCTGCCGTTTGCACTCAAAAGACAATGTCACCAGAAGCTGTCAGTTCTCCTTTACATTAGATGGCGCCTCGCGGTTTATTTACTCATGTGCCTCGACCCCGCTCGAGACACGCGTCCTGCTCTGATTGGTCATTACCTGAACTAGCACATTCACAACTTTTTAAATTACTAAGATTAACACGGTTTTAAGCTATAGAAATATTTAACAAATCAAATAAAATAAAATTAACAATTTTAAAGGTTATCAAAATGTAAACAACATAATATTGTGAATTATTCATAAAAACAACAATCAATTCGACTCATAGCTTCCTTCGATATACATTATTATGTTGCTATTTAAATAATACACCCTCAACATACTGCGTGGATACATGATATATCAAAATATATAAAGGTTCCCAATGATCTTAGTGTTAATAATGTTCGCGTAACGATCACCTCGATCTTAATAATTCTTCATATTCTCATTTTGCTCGTAATATAGAGATAGAGTCTGTGTATCATCGAAAGCGTAAGTTAAACGTGCTTACTGAGACGGTTTCTAATTATGAGTACGAAAGTTAATAAAGAGATAATGGAAAGTGTGGCAAATGCATAATAATCATTATGAGGAGTTATATATAAATAGTATCTTCATTTAAATGAAGGGACATCTTAAAAGTGAAAAGAGGACGAGTAAAACACTCTATGAATCTGACTTGTCAAAATAATCGCAGACTGTTTGCATCCAGTGGCAACTGTTTAAATCAGAAAGATCGCAGGGATTGTCACAAAATGTATCATTTTAGAAGCTGGCTTACAGGTTTATTAACATTTGATAATCTTGTTAATTAACTTTCCTAACTACAAGTAGTACAGTATTTCTGCAATCCGTATCTTGCTTAATAAGCAGGTATTTTTTTAATTTTTTATTTATAGACTCACGTCTGTATCCCCGAAGGGGTAGGCAGAGGTGTAATATTACACCCACATTTAGCCAGGAATTATTAGGTCCCACGTAATAGGGGGCGAACCTATTGCCGTACCGGGCACATAACCAGACTCCGTGCTGCTACTGAGAATCTCCTAGCGGTAAAACCCAATAACATTTTGCCCGACCCGGGAATCGAAGCCGTGACCTCCCAATCCCACGCGTACATTTATGCCGCGAGACCAACGAGGCAGTAAATAAGCAGGTAATGTCTGTATATTATTCGACCGACGTGTAAGGACCATTGATATTGATAATATTAGACCATGAGTAAATAAATATCTCTCCTTCCGACAGTTAAGTAAACTTCACTGCATGCAATGCGTATTATTACGTTGAGTACAATCACTTAGCCTAACGAATAAAGAGCTGAATACGATATCAAATACCTCTAAGCTCATCTAAGCACTCTAAAATAGTAACATTCCTCACAAAAGTTATTAATTACCATTTAAATAGTATGTAGTCACTGTATAGAGTCTGTATAATTTATATCTATTTTTTTATCTAAGAGATTTTACAAGTCACGGTACACTTAAACCTGATTAAAGGTTTAATCTCTAGATTTGGGCTAGAATGAGATTTTCTTTTAATGTTGTATTATTTACCCAGTTAGTTAAGTTACAGAAAGTTTACATGAGTTTGCACGAATGGTAGATACACATAGAATTTTCGATTTTACAAGTATTACAGCGATGAAAATGTAAGCTAGTAAGTTTGTAGCCACTTTTATTCTGAAATGAAGAATTGCCGAGTTTTTTTTTTTATATTAATAGGCGGCAAACGAGCAGACGGATTGCTTGATGGTAAGCAATTACCGCCGCCCATGGACACAAGCAACACCACAGGAGTCACAAGTGCGTTGCCGCCCCTTTGGGTTGGGAATGGGGATAGGATGAGGAGTGGGATGAGGCAGAAGGAATAGGGGATAGGGCCTCCGGCACTCTCACTCACCGAACGAAACGCAACAGTTTAGTTACCGTTACTTTACGTCGATTTTCTGTGAGAGGGTAGTACTTCCCCGGTCGAGCCGGCCCATTCATGCTGAAATCAGCAAGGCTCTACTACCTACTAAGTTCAAGTGCTAATAATATTTTTGTTATTTTTGATAGATTTAGGTATTTTTATTAATGGCTGTGTGACCTTACATTGTAGGATTCTTCAAGACTTTTTTCATTTACCAAATATTTTCATCGAGCGTGCTCATCACAGCTAGACTGTCAACACTATCGAAATAGCATAATCAGGAGTCAATATATTTTAAGGTCTTCCAATAATTGAGAGTAGTACCTATTTAACCTCTTCCTTATTCCTACCCAACGGATCTGCTAGTTCTCATGAGGGCAATCCATAACACAGAACACTCGCCAAAACTTTCATGATTATTTTACTCCAAAGTGAGAAAGCTGGACAACGCACGACTACCGATAAGCATTCCTTTAACAAGCTCTTTAATTATCATTTCCGCAGAGTTTTGACCCAGTTTTTTTTATTTAAAGGCCTCTATAGCATCCAAAGCCTTGAACCGAATCAATAAAGGCTTGCAGTGATATCCCCGAACCGATTGACAAATCGAAGGAAAAAGAAACGCAAAGGTCATCTCAATTATTCTTTTGGCTACAATGGTTTAGTTAGCTAGTTTCTGCTTTTGATCGACAACAACGATATATAATTGAGTATTTCTAAAGCTTTGGTACGTTTTACTGTAAAGTCTAAAATCAATTGAAATTAATAAAGATTAATTTAATTATTATTAGTACGTCAGAAAAAAGGGTATTATCTGAAAATAGGAGTACCTCTGAATAGTCTCTTAATACAGACACAGTCTCACGCCTATATCCCCGAAGAGGTAGGGAGAGGTGTATTACTACACTCACTTTTCGCCAGATATATTTTAATCCCACGTTATAGAGGGCAATCCCACGTTATAGAGGGCGAGCCTATTGCTGTATCGGGCACATTACCAGACTCAGTGCTACTACTGAGAATTTCCTAACGGAAAAACCAATATCATTTTGCCCGACCCGGGGACCGAACCCGAAACCTCCCAATCCCACGCGCGCATTTATGCCGCGAGACGAATGAGGATCTTAATATACCTACATACGATTTGTATTCGCTTATCTGCCTTAATCATTACCGGAACCTATCAAACAGTAGTCAAACTGGTTCTTAGTATCTTAACAGCTGATAGGAACGTGTCTTTTTCGTAGCTACGTAGCTTCTTAATGTTCTGTAGGTATTTTCAATTATTCGTGCACTGTGTGTAACTTCATCTATACGTACCTATATGAAAGATGCAGCCGATTATGACCTGCTTACAAGTAAACATATTTTAGGTACAAAAAAATAACAACAACAATATTTAACACGATAACATTACAAAACATGTAGAAATAAAGGCTTGACTCTCGCGGGAAGTTTGATACAATTTTATGCCCCATCTCGATGTACAAGTAAGTAGAAAACAACAATCTCGGAGTGTTGAGAGCCCGAGGCAAAGTAAAACCCAGTGAGGGTCGGTAAGCAGACACTATGCACACACATTGAACTAGTAAAGCTTTCAGTGATTCATCTTGCAGCCTACGAGAGGTTTTAATTGTTCTGTCTGCGGTCGTACTTTGAACACAATACCTAAGACTTTTATTTCATTAAAACTTATGGTACATATACGGGATCGTATGTCTATCTTCTAGATATGTAAGAAAGCGTATTTTACTGGCGACTAAGCAAAATAAACGGCAAACTAAAAAACAAACTCTGTGTCACGTTAGCAAGCCAAATCTTCCTACTGATATGTTATACAGTTTTGATTCAAATTATAAACGGCTTTCGTAATGTGCAATAGTCAACTAGAAAACGATGATGATGATTTTTTTTTCACCTCCGGAAAGAGCGGGACTTAAAAAATATTGCCAATATCTTAATATTATATAAGCAATTCTTAGGCAACACATGCGAGCCACTGCCTCGGTATATATTATAATATCATGCGATATTGATGCCAAATGTGAAGGACAATCAAATATAATAATCTAATATTTGAACTGTCATAACGTGTCCAAAAAGGCACGTTTGACTGTGCATAGAGGGGTGTTAGTACCTACACTTATGTATGGTAGTGAAAGTTGGGTATGGCAGAAGAGTCGTGAAAGTAGAATAAATGCTGAAGAAATGAGAGGACTGAGAAGTATGTGTGGTGTGTCTTGACTGACTGACAGAGTAAAGAATTGTAATACGCTGGAGGTACGATGCGAACAAAGTGATTATTCAAACAACATACATACATGCACCTTTGAACAAACGCACAATCGCTACAATTTTTTTATCTGGAAACAAACATATCAAAATAAACCTGCCACTGTGTTGCTGCCTGGCAATATCGAATGTTAGAATTTTATAGGGATTGAGCATTTGCCGTTTTGCTCAATATTATACTAGAAGGCGAAGCATAGCGCTAATAGGATGACTTGACTTGCCGTTCATAAAAGTATAGCAAAGTTAAGCGATGCCTGCAAAGGTCACTATTTAGATGGATGATCGCTTGTGGTGTTTATTATTTATATCTAAGCGCTGCCATGCATTGGAGAGCACATAAAGCCGTAAATGCAGGTTCTTATCTCGGGGCAAGTATCTTGTTTTCCAGTCATGTTGCAGTCCTTCGGGCGGACTACTAAGAACTTTGACACTAGAGATGGTCACACACTCAAACGAGAAAAAAGTCTGAAGGAAGCTTCTGAATATCAAAATTCGCCCACTGAATATAAATATAAGGCATTCGAATCTAATCATATGCATATATCAGAAACCACACAGCAACTGAATCTGAACATTTAATGTCTGTTATAAATTAATGTGAAATAAATTATAGAATGAATGGGCATAAACATCCAAACTCAAAATCATGCAAACAGCCGTTGCAAGTTGTTTGATTTAACAAGCTCATTTGATTTTAATCATGCTTCGTAGAAATCTTTTGCCATGAAATTAAACGAATTTACAGAGTTAGATTAGAAGGAAAGAGATAATTATAATTTATATCTTTATGCGTTTACATTTTTAAACTATTACGATTAATACTTAAAGTAACACTTATATAACGGGTATCAATGTTGGGCTTATAATTTACATATATAATTATGCCTCATTAGTTCGTTTAGTGGTTACTGCCCCTGCTAATTCGGATATAGTGGGTTTGGTACCAACCGGGTCAAGTCTGTGTTATAATATGAGACTGATGATTTGTGAAATACAATCCTAGATATGTTTATATTCAGCTCTCTGATCTTCATAATACAAGCTATGCTATGCCGAGTTGGCACCTGGGGCCGTGTGTTGTCATAGGATCCTTATACCACGGGCGACGCGCAAGATCGGTCTGTTTGTTGAGAGAGCCGTTAGTTCAGAACTGAACGTATTTAGGAGGACAGATGATGATTATGATGAATACAACAAAAAAAATAACATCGAATTTATATTTCAGATAATCATCATCAGCCCTTTATACTGTCCCACTGCTGGGCACGGGCTGACGGGCCTCTCCTCGCTATGAGAAGAGTAAGGCCATAATCCATTCACACTATACTTCATTTAAATTATTTTAAATACTTCCAGACTTCATTATTTTACAGGAAACATGACATGAAATACTGAACCTTTCAGGTATGTACGGTACGCTAATAGTGTGTATCCGCACGTGAAAATACTGAACATGTGACTTAACTCTTATACAAGTTCAGTGGCCCTTCTATCTAATTTGTTATGAATGTCTATGTAATGACGAATCACAAAACGGGATGTTAATTCTGCTACCCATAATGATTACAGCGGAGGTATCTTATCTTATACTACTATATAAAGCTGAGTGAGTTTGTTTGTTTGGTTGAACGCGCTAATCTCAGGAACTACCGGTCCGATTTGAAAAAGTCTTTCAGTGTTAGTTAGCCCATTGAAGGCTATAGGCTTAACATCACGCTATGAGCCACGGGAGCGGAGCAGTAGCCTTAAATACCGCGGGTGTAACCGCGGGCTCATCTAGTAATCAATAAAACTAGCTATAGAGCGGGGTTTCGACCGCGTATCTATGTATATCTATAATAACAAATAAACCTGTTTGTAAAACTAAATACAAAATATGAGTGTTCCGCATTTCATGCAATCTTTCGCCTCCCCTTTTTAGGGTTCCGTACCTAAAAGGTAAAAAACGGAACCCTATTACTAAGCCTCCGCTGTCTGTCTGTCTGTCTGTCTGTCTGTCTGTCACCAGGCTGTATCTCAGAAACCGTGATAGCTAGAGAGCTGAAATTTTCACAAATTATGTATTTCGGTTGCCGCTATAACAACAAATACTAAAAATAAAAAAATAAAAAATATTAAGGGGGGGTCCCATACAATAAACGTGGTTTTTTTCGTATTTTTTGCTCAAAATTACTAACGGTAACAGGTAGACGCTTAAAATTTTCACAGAATATGTAGTTGTATATAACCTTTCAAAATAAATAATAACATTTAAAAAAAGTCAATAATAAAGGCGGGCTCCCATACAACAAACGTAATTTTTAAGCAATTTGTTACTCGATTTTAATAAACAGGTAGAAACTTAAAATATATTTACGTATACATACAAAAAACGTATTTATTTTTTTATAGATGATGGTACGGAACCCTTCGTGCGCGAGTCCGACTCGCACTTGCCCATTTTTTATAAAGTTGCCTACAGTATATTAATATACTCACATACAGACTCTCGCATTTATAATATCAGTTTGGATGTCATAGACCAAACGGCAAATAATTATATGTATCACTGAGCAAAGCGTCTACAATATGGAGACCAAGAATTCCTTATAATTTCGTTCAAATAATTCATTCTGTAGAGCGTCATGGGTCAACCCGCGGCATCGCCTGCGGTTTTGTTATTAATATGCATAGTTGTACACTTTCTTAGGACAACTCTCCTGAAATGTCACCTATTAGTATGTGAAACCATTGTATGAAGTGCTGTATGGTAAATTGGGTCTGATATTACAACACGTGCAAGCTCTACCTGTGTTCTACAGCGATTCCGGCTTTCATATAAAAGCTTTGTGGTATCAATAATAATAAACCCTATAATATATATCAATTTTTCACCACACTTACAGTAAACAGTAGTAAGTAAGAGTGCCCGAGGCACCATCCTCTATTCCTTCTTCCTCATCCCAATCTCTCTTCTATTCCAAATCCAAAGGGCGGCAACTGACTTGTGGCTCCTCTGACGTTGCTGGTGTCCATGAGTGGCAGTAATCGCTTGTCATCAGGTAATCCGTCTGCTCGTTTCCCGCCTATAACATAATACTGTCAACGCAGCACTCAGCAGAATCTATTACAGTCTTATCCAGAGACGTCCGGGTCACCGTGGTTGTTTGAAAACGTCATCGCATTATCATCTGAATCGGCCGATCTATATATATCTCCGAGTACTACAGCGATACTATAAGCTTGTATTTTTAGTCGCGAGTCATTAACCTCACTGAATGCTGTGGATTTTAATCTGCATGAAGATTTCTTCGTTTGCATTTTTTAGAATTACATGCGTACTTTTTCTTCGACGCGCTTTTAGTGAAATGTGTGAAAACGTTACGATATGATGGAGTGCAGTTGTGTACAATTAAGTTTTATTTTCGTAAACAGGGCGCTGAAAAGTTTAAAGATATGATTTAATATTAATATTTTTAATGAAGACCGGTATATATTAATGATTAAGGCTTTTAATTCCTTTTATCTTGATGTGTTGTTAAATTGTGGAATTAATAATATTTCATTTATTTTTAATATGTATACGAGTAAGAGGCAACCATATAAAAAAATACCAGCGAAGCGAAATAAAATTAAAAAAGATACAGGTTATTAATTGACAAATTTAAATACATAGGTAATACCTATATAATCAGTCTATCATCCTCTTGCCCCGGTCCTAATTAATGGGGTCTGTAGAGTATGGCCTTCGTTTTTATACCTACTCTGTCCCCGTCAACCATTCACGAAAACCAGACCGTAACCTGACTGTTATATATCAACATCATTAAACAAGTTTCTCATCAAAACCCGACAGACAGACAGCCTACTTTCCCGTTAGTAATACGAGTACAGATTAAATTTTCCGAGATCAGTTTCATGTAATCGTTAACCCCGCTTATCAGAGGGGGTGACAGCCTCATCGAGTACTTTGTTTATCGTACATATATTATGTATATATGAGTGGTAATTAACCCTGATTCTTCAGATCGTTTCAGATGAAATTAGAAGCTGCATTTGACATAGCGACTGACAAAAGTAAATATTATAAACAGTAGGGTATCAATCGAGTTTGTTTTATAAATAAGTATCCATCATAAAGGATAATCGCGAATATAGCTGCTTATAAAACAGCATAATACTCGATTTTAAACTTTCGCGATTTGTATACATCATACAAAATAAATTAGCGGGTCTTAATCGCGTACAATGAATTTATTTAAGGTATAAATACCTATTTGTTTCCGACGTTTCGCTCGTCTTGCACCGAGCGTGGTCGCGGAGAGACTGATGAGAGCTCAGCGCCGTCTTGTAGAAGTGCGGGTTTCGGCACCTACCCTCACTTGGTCTTTATTTAAGTTGGCAATGTCAGTATTCCGACACACTACACTAATGACGTCTACACACTGTTGAGATTTATCACTGCGGCGGTGTTTACATTTGCTGATGACTGGATTCCAAGTAGCCGATAATCTATATCCATCCTCCCGGTTGAAATTGTTATATTTCTTGATTTCTACCGCTTCACGTACTATCCTGGAGTAATAGTGACGATCGGTGGATAAGACTTGTGGTTGATGCAGTTCTATCCAGTGGTTTGGTCCAGACTCCAACAAATGCTCAGCTATAGCCGACTTATTAATATGTCGGTTTTTCACAGCTGCGATATGTTCCTTTACTCTTTCAGCGATTGTACGCTTAGTCTGCCCGATATATGAACTACCGCAGCTGCAATCGACTTTGTAGACGCCAGGTGTTTGGAGAGGAATGACATCCTTTGGGGTACGCAGATTATGTGCTATCTTAGAGAACGGACTGTATACAGTCTTGATGGAGTATTTCTTGAGTACTGTTCCAACCTTGTCCGTTACTCCCTTTAGATACGGCATGTAAGCCGGCACTCTGCTCACTTCAGGTCTACGATCTTTCCTCTTCAGACGGAGTATCTTCTTCTTGTATCCGTTGCGCCTAAGTACCTCCTGAACATGTGACAGTTCACTATTTAATTGTTCAGGGTCACACAGGTCATACGCTCTGTTCACTAACGATGACACAACGGAATCCAAATGCCGCGGATGGTGGTGCGAGTTCGCGTTAAGATACCTATCTGTGTGTGTCGGTTTCCTATATACAGTGTGTCCAAGGGTACCATTATCTCTCACTGTCACTTTAACGTCG
>CALYKY020000123.1:0-37422 GCA_944739405.2 Euclidia mi
AGTTAAGATACACAGGAAGAACGTTCGTCTCTCCTCCACTCGTAGAGCCACACGCCGCCAAGCGGCAATTTGGGTCACAGAAAGTTTGTCTACAGTGCGCCCATAAGAAATGCGCCTATATGTAAATATCTGAGCTCTTTGACCATAGAATATTGCTATCCCCTTGGGTTGCGGAGGTCAGACAGGCAGTCGCTCTGTGGAAAGCTGGAAAAGCTAATATTTAGCCAAATTCAGTTAGACTAGTAAAGTAAGCGGACCCCCTGTTAAACTATAACGCTAGGAGGATGATGCTCGTACATAATTATGTACATGGTGTGGATTGCTAGTAAGAATTTGGCAGGCACATCATAATGTAAGAGACTAATATAAGAGGTGTGTATATGTAAGAGCCTTACTTATTGCAGCATGAATGGACCGCCTTGTCTGGAAAGTACTATTACTTACAGATTATTGACGTAAAGTAACACTTTTCATACTTGTTGTTCGGTTAGGGAGAATGCCGGAAGTTCCATCACCTCTTATCTCCTAGTCCTTCTACCTAAGGCCGTCCACTTTACTTACCATCAGATGAGTTGAGTCCCCCAATATGAAATAGCATTTAGCTTCTTTCTCTTCAAAAAACATGACACAGTCATCATATCATTCATGATCATAGTCCTGTTTATAAACTGTCCCACTGCTGGGCACGGGCCTCTTCTCACTCGTAACATAGCACTTAAATATAATTAGAATTGTCTTTTGGGATATATACCACGTACCTAAGGCTATACCAAACAAAGATTTAATCTATCTAGTCATCTGTCGTTTCCCTTGTCTAGTTGTTGCCCTGCCAAATTATTGCTAGCAATCCGTATCTCATACACTGTCATTATAATTAAGTACAGTTTGCGAAAGTTTTGACGATTTTCGAGATAACAGCTATTTTGTGAATCATCATAGTTATTGTATCATACGTTTGTATCTATGTGCAGTATTTTCGTAGTTTAGAACTAACTAAATAGATAATTAGACTCGGCACTGGAGCGAGCGCCTGTCTCAATAATCTACTACATGTAGCGAAGCAGTTTAGACACTCACGTTTCTCTTTAGCTCAGCGTCGAGTGGTTAAATCACCAAAGGCCGTATGTCAAAACTTCATGCGTGTCGCAAACATTTGGTTGAGTCTGACTGTACCTTGTGTACCTAGTTGTTTGACTTTTTTGTCATTCGTAGCGCGAGAGTTCTTTCCCTTTTAGTAATCACGTCACTGAGTGCGTTAAGAGCACGTGATATTGCACGATTACTTACTTGCCATCGTCAGGACATAATATCTAGTTAGCACAATAAGTCGAATGTGAATTGGGCACCGTGCACTATATATTTTTAGACAGTGTTATTGTGTCGTGGGCTATTTAACAACCATTCAAAGAACGGACAAGTAAACAGAGACAGGATGTATTATTGTGAGTCATTCACACAAAGTACTGTTTCATCATCAGCCTCTAACTGTCCACTGCTGGACTAGGCCTCTCCTTTGAAAGGAGGAATTGGCCTACTATACCACGCTGGCCAAACGGGTTGGTATAGGTTTTGTTTCAAGTTTTCCTTCTCTTACAAGGCTGTTCTCTGCATAATATGCTCCCTTTGTCGGCTCTTACGACACCCCGTGGGATGATATGGGGTGGTGACATTCCGTATTCTTAATCCGTCACCACACGGAAGACATAAAAATATCCTGTTAAATGTGAAAATAAAAACTCAAACACTCAGTGCTAAAGAGTGAGGTGACAGCTTAATACGTGCAGTCAAATACATACCTACCTACATTGTTAGTCATCTTTCGGGCTCTAGTTGTAAGTAATAAACTTAGCTTTAATCGTTAGCGGACCGTTCAGGTGGGTACCTACGCTATATATAAAACACGCTAAAATACCGTATGTGCCTGGCCGACTGTGCAACCAATGATTGCATACAACTCATGGACAGGCGCTTAGTAAATCTTTGTGTTTCGAGGTACCGAGTGTCACTAAACTAGCAGTATTATATAGGTATAATCTAATTTCTCGACACGTACAAGCCATGTGATTGGTGGGTATGCTTACGCCTCGAAGCCCAAGGTCTTATTACTAGTCAAACCAGATATGACAGCACTTCAGCTTGGTTAATATAGCCTAATCTTCCCATTGATACAATGCCATTGTCGCAAATATGGAGCGGCGTATGGTAGGTGGACTGCGAAAGGCTGTAATTATGATGAAACAATGTGTGTTGTGTGTTGCTTGAGGTGCGTTCGCGTTCATCGGCTTCTACCACCGGCACTCGGAGACACGTACGTGGGGCCGCACGCCGAGCAGTTCCAGGCGAAGGACCCCAGCCAGGGGCTCTACTGCCACTCTGATGACAACTGGAGCGACGCGCAGTGCATCTATAAGTAACTATAGCTCCTGATCTTGCGAGTATTTTATAAGATTTGTTATACCGCCATCTGCCGTTGTAAGGACGTACTAAATACTAAGTACATTTAGTTGTAAAAAGTAATACAAGATGGCGCGCGGGACGATGCGGAGTACAATATTCTGTGCATCTATGACAACGAGAGCTTTTGCCAAGCACGTATTGACTTGAAAAGTCTCATTTAAATATTCTCTTAGCCTGGTATAATTGTTTACTAACTTTCAAGTCGATTACCTGCTCTAATAAACATTAACAACATTTTGCTGTAAGCTGTAAATCAATCACTAAAGTTTGGTTAAATAGACATCAATAGAGGTTTTGTTATTATATGACTACCTATAAAAAACATAAATATTGAAAAGTATATCTATTTGAACCAGATCACATACTTATCACAACAAACTAAAGATCGCCGCGAAAATGGATTATTCGACATATATTTTATTGTTGCTAGTCGCTACTAGATGTCACTGCACGCACGCTTGCTCTATCTTAGCAGATTCATTATGGTGAAATTATGATAATTAATCCGTATATTTCGAGACCATGTTACTACTCAAGGTTTATTATCATCATGTCTTACATTATCAGCCTATTATCAGGTTCATTAGCTTAAAACAAACATGAAATACTAAGTATGCATCATGCATGTATTCATGTATTCACTATGACTAGTTCTAGTAACTCGCCACTAAGTGGCGCTACCGAGTTCAACTTAGCACTAATATGATAGGTGAGATGCCCCACTACTTGTTCCATAACATATCTATTTATCTATCTATGTATAATCTACGTGTAATAAATGTTATGTGCCATGTTGTAATGAAGTAGGTATACCTTTTAAAAACATCATATTGTGTGTCAAAATCAACCCCCGCGAGGAGTTCCCGGAGTCGGTGGAGTACGAGCCGAAGGTGTCGTACTTCTGTGGGCCGTACCGCTACTTCATCCCCGCCACCACGGAGGTGCGCTGCATCTTCTCCATATTCTCCATGAACTTCGTGTTCCGCTTCGGCTACGACGGCGTCATGTACAAGAGCTCCGACTTGTCTTTCGTACGTATCTTTCACGTGAACATAACTGCACGCCTTTATCTCCCAAGGGGTAGGCAGAGGAGTATTACACGATCCCAATGTAATAGGGAGCGAGCGATAATTAAAATTTTTAATGAATACATAACTTCGGAAAAGTCGTTCTGGGGATCGAAACCGAGACCATAGTATCGGCAGTCCGTTACGTACACCACTGGACTATCGCCGCTTACGTATCTTTCATCATTGTACTGTACATAGTATTCATCCGGATAAAATCCTAACACTAATTGTACAACATAATAATATAGTCGATATACCCATCTACTTCAAGCAGCTGAAATCCACTTCACTGAGCTCCTATTAGCTATTGCTGCTTTTTTACTCCGACTAGGATTACTTATGTACCTAAGCATGTAAAACCTAATAGAGATACCAACAGTCTGCCTTGACCAAAAACATCACAGGTGTATGTAGGTTCATACGCCTGTTGTTTTTACTGCGATGACAACAACGCTCCATCTAGAAAACATTGGCGCGCACCACTGACTTTTCAAAGGATAACGCAAGGAGAATGATGACTTAGATCACCTACACACAGTCTGTCTGTACGTATTGTAGGTATGTTGAGGTATGTTCGTTGTGTGTCAGATGTACCAGAACGGGCAGGTGTTCTACACGGACGAGCCGTGGGCTGGCATGTCCTGCTGGAACTGGGCGTGCAAGTGGCGCCATAACCAGAACCAGCGCTCCAACGAGTTCTTCATCAACTAACACATACACACAATACATACTTACATACATTTATACACACACTGCTTGTAACAGTTCTGTATTGTCGACTGGAATCACGCTAGATTTACTGCCTCGCTACCGGAAGTCGCAGGTTCGACTCCCGCTCAAGACAAACAAACATTTGTATGGTGAATTACATGCCGATATTGATGGGAATATAAGATATTCTACCATTATTTTCAATGTACGCGATATAGATCTGTTGCATATTTTTTTGATTAAGTACTTAAGTAAGTAATAAACATCTTATAGGTATATTATGGTTGTTTTATTTTAACTAAATACTATAATACTTTTAAGAACTACAAGTATAGTATAATTTTATCTGTATTCAGAACAGATAAATGTATACAGAAATGATTATCCTGAAAATGTAACGCTTCCTATTGGCTAAACAACAAGTAATGACTAGCCAATCAGAGAGCTCTCTTTTCAGCCACAACTTTCTCGTTGAAACTCGACAAGCGTTTTTGTATTGTATCAATAATTATACATCAATGTTACCTAACTAATTTTAATTAGATTAATAATATTTCTGAAATAAGTACTTACCTATGGTATATTCACATTTAGACATATTATGTATTTTGTATTCAAACCCTTTGCAATGAAGACTTTCACTCTTTGTAGAAACGACAATTAAGTCTGACAAGAGCTTTTTGTGTCATGCAGTCCATCGATTAAAATAAGAATAGGTATTATACTTGCATGGATGCCAGATTGATACTATCAATCGAGTCACGAGTGTCGAAGTTCACACCGGCGCGCGGCGTGCGCGCTCTCACGCGCCGTAGGTATTACATGTGAAATTTTCTGCATTCTCATTGGTTGAAATGTAGAGTACCTCATTGGTTCTCATGTAGGCTAACTGTATACATAATCCATGGGCTAAAAATTTAAAGACATAAATACATATATGAATCTTCAAACTTGTTTAGCTATTTCGCGAAAAGCAGTCCATCAGACAAAGACTTAGACTTTAGACACCCATTATGATAGATAACAAACAATTATCGTAGAGGATGTGATGCATGATGCATCCCAAGCTTGACCAAGAATATATGAAGCACGCATACCTACCTACACATAAAACTTATATATAAGCACTACCTAGTTGTAATACTTATTACTTAATGGTTATTTTCAACGTATAAACTATGTTACCGACTCAGATTGTAATACTAGGTACATCTGAGGCAATCTGAGCTATGATATGATATGTTTATTTAGGTTTAGAACACAAACTAAAGGACTTGATATTTAAGTAACTAAATCTATTATATGAAAATAACAATACGTCAATTAAAATAATTAAATTTGCAATATAAAATACATAATTTTAAACTAACAATACGCCAATAAAAGTAATTACATTTTCTTATTGGACAATAAAACGCAGCCACGCCCCCAAGCGCGCGTGCGACCGACCGAGGGCATATAAGCAGCGCGACATTATTTACTTATTAGTATTAAGAATGTCGGAGTCGGAGTCGGGAGTCTATGTCTTTTTTCGGATTCGCTACATCGGCAACGAAGACGGACGTGTCAACAGTTATTTTTCAAAAGTGAAAAAAATCTACCCTCCTCTTCGAGCCGCACGGACCGCAAAAAATTTGCACCGTGCAGTACACGCCATTTTACGCGTGTACTGTACGTTGCAAATTCAAATTTGAAGCCCAGCGAAAAGAAAAATCGCCGAGCGGTCGCTGCAGCCGCGTCCCCGGGATATGTCCCGTCGCCCCAGCCCTAAGGGCTCGGCCGGCGATCAGCCATCCAGCCCACCCTCGCATGATGACGAAGAAGACGAAGACCTTCCACCGGTGTCGATCCCGACACCGCGCTCGCCGTTAGGCCAAACAAAACAAGCAACAAGTAAGAAGCCAGGGAGCACGACATCTGCGCGTGATCGAGCGTCGACCGGCGGGCCGGCCAGACAAGCCGTCGCCACCGCCGCCTCCACCGCTGACATCGCCCCTCGCCCCGGAGCGCCCGCCACTGCGCAAGCGCGAGCCTGCGCCCCGCGCCTCGCGGCAGACGCGGTCCGCGCGCAGACTCACCTTCAGTCGCCCGTGAACCGTCCCGCCGCAGACATGCGCGCGCCCGACGCGCCGCCGCCGCGCCCGAGCGCCGCGCGCGGACGCCCGCCGCCGTCCCGCGCCGCGGCCCGCGCCGCGACACGCCCTGCCCACGCGTCCCACACGCAGTGCCCAGTGCTGGACAGCTCGCCGACGCGCCCGGCCGCCGCCCGCGACCTCACCATCGACTCGCCACGCGTCGCCGCCAAAGATTCGCCCGCGCCGCGATCTATGTGTTCGTCGCGTAGCGGGTCAGAGTTATCGCTCGCCTCCGACGCCGACGCCAGTGATTACGACAAGGCCGACGTAGTGTTACACATTAAGCGTCGCCGTCACACTATGTGCGCCGCCGCCCACATGAAGCGCGCCAGCTCCACGTCGGCGCTTGTCGACATGGACGTCGACCCCGCACAGCCGCCCGCACGCCCGGCGGCCGCTCGCCGCCAGCGCAGCCCCGAGGAGGACACCGACGCCGACGAGGCGAAGCGACGCCGTGCCGTACGCTCGCCCCGAGACGCCGCAAATGTAAGTACAGTGCATACTGTTACTAATAAGAACTTAGACAATACAGTGATACCGGGTACCGCGTACAGTGCCGTCGCTCGCTCGCCGCCTACGTCGCCGCGCCGCGCGAACCTCGCCGCGCCCGCGCCCCTCGCCGCGCCCGCGAACGCCCGCGCCGCCGCCGCCCGGCCGGCTGCCGTGCTCGGCTCGACCGCCGCCGCGTCCGCGAGCGCCCGCGCCGCCGCCCGGCCTGCTGGCGTGCCCGACCTGACCGCCACCGCGTCCGACGCCTCCGCGCACGCATCTACCGCGCCCGCCGCTGCTGCTGCCGCCGCCCAGACCTCCAAGAAGCCGCGTTACCCTCCGGTGATCGTCGAGTTCCTCCCGAACTGGGCGCATCACATGCGGGAAATTAAAAATCAGCTGGGAAGAGCCGCCAACGCCCGCCCGTTCGGTAAAGGGCTACGTTTTACGCCCCGGGAGGAGGAGGAGTACCGCCTCGTGCAGAGATACTTCACAGAGCTGGAGAAAACAGAGCGTATCTCCTGGTTTTGTTACTCCCTCCCGGCGGAGCGCAACCTGAAAGTGGCGATAAGAGGACTGCCGAGTAACGCGACACCGGAGGAGGTTGAAGAGGAGCTCCGCGCGCTGGGCCACGACCCGGAATACGTCCGCAACATCCGGGCCCGACGCGACCGACCGGGGTGCATCCTTCTCGCCATCATCCGACGCACCAAGGATACCACGCCGGGGATTTACGAGATTACCGAGATGCTCGGTATCCCCGGCGTTAAGATAGAACAGTGGCGCGGCAAGCGGCGGCCGGCACAATGCCACCGCTGCCAAAAATTCCGCCACTCTAGCCACCACTGCCACCGACCTCTGGCATGTGTGAGGTGTGGCGAGGAACACACGGCCAGAGAATGCCCGCGCCCTAGAGAGGAGCCAGCCACTTGTGCGAACTGCGGGGGGGAGCACCCCGCGAACCACATTAACTGCCCCGTCTTCAAGAGAGAGGCGCGCAACACGAAGGCGGGGACGGTCGCCGTCACCGGGGAGCCGCGCCAGGGGCCGGCACCGGTCAACGCTCAGCCCCAAGGAGAGGCAGCGCAGGGGTCATCGCTTATGGCGCAAGCGAACGACCCCACGGCCCGCGGAGCGACTACGACGTCAAAGAAAAAGAGAGGGCGGAGGAACCGTAGGCGAGGCAACAGAGGCGCGCCCGCCACGGAGACACCCGCACCGACACCTGCACCCGCACCGGCCGCAGAGAAGCCTAAGCCTAAGAAGGCTAAGGGCGACCCCGGGAAGGCTCCGAAGACTCCCGCAACGACATCCCAGCCGACAGCTCACCCAGTCGTCGCCCCGGAGGGCACAACCGCGCCCCGGGGTAGAAAGACGAAGGCCCCGCACAAGAGCGAGGGTACAAGGAGCTCCGGCACAGTCCAGGCCGCGATCGCCGTCCTTCAGAGCGTACTCACTGCGCTCAGCGAAGGGCGCGATAAACAACAAATTGTGACCATCATTCTCAAGGGCCTGGCGGACCTAGTTCTACACGATGAATAGTAGGCCCTTGAGAATCATACATTGGAACGCCCGCGGCCTGATGACTAAGGTCGCCCTACTCCGCCCTCTCCTGCAGGAACAGAACATAGACGTGGCGCTGATAAGCGAGACGCACCTGGGACCTGCAGACCAACCACGATTCCCAGGTTTCCTCGTTTATCGGAGGGACGAAACCTCGCCCGAGGGAAGACACTACCGCGGACTGGCAGTGCTGATAAGACGACGAGTCGTACACCAGCCACTACCTACGCCGGACCTCAACTCCGTCTACACGCTGGGTGTAGAATTGCACCTAGGCGGTGCTAACCTACACCTATACGCCGCCTACAAGGCGCCCGCTACTAAACTGAACGTCGCAGAGCTGCGTTCATTGTTGGACGTCCCTCACCCTGCCATCATAGCGGGCGACCTCAACAGCAAGCACCCAGCGTGGAATTCGACAACCGCAAACCCCGCTGGTGTGCGACTACTTAACGACGCCGAAAAGCACGGTTACGTGGTCGCGGGACCCGAAGTTCCCACCCACTACCCGAGCGACCCCGTACGAAACCCGGACGTGCTAGACATACTCGTGCACAACAGCGAGATGCACTGCCAGACGCAACAAGAGGTTCTCGACGACGAGCTGCTGTCGGACCACCAGCCGGTGCTCGTCGTCATTCAACAGCAGCCCACACGGATAGTCCCTCAAGCGCCACGTCGCAAACTGGACTGGACACTATTCGCAGAAACGATGGAGACCACCACACCGACTCGCCCGATCAACTCCGCGGCCGACGTCGAAACGCTCGCGGTAGAGCTCGTCGACGCGATTAAAGGCGCCCTTGAGACTGCCAGCACACCTACTGACACCCAGAGGAGGCTACCCCCTCTGCCGGCACACATAACAAAGATGATCGCAGACAAGAGGCGCCTTCGAAGGCAGTGGCAGAGCTCCCGTTGCCCCACACAGAAAGCCAGACTAAACCGGCTCGCGGAGAGAGTGAAGGACGAGTTGAGGACCTACACCGCCGAGAGCTGGGAGCGCTTCATCGAGGACTCCAGCGACGACTGGCCGTCTATACATCGGCTATGTCGTCGCTTCACTAACACCCCAGCTCCGGTGCGCCCGCTGCTACACGCCGACGGGACGCCGAGGTATAAAGCAGCAGACCGCGCGGCCATACTCGCTGAACATCTAGAGAGCGTGTTCGCGCCGAACCCGACTGCAGACCCGGAACACACCGCAGCAGTCGAGAAACACCTTCGAGACTACCTCGCTACGCCGATAGCTCCCGAAGAGGACCCCATTCACTTCTCCCCTGGCATGGTGCAACGTGCCATTCGGCGGACCCAGCCCCGGAAGGCTCCTGGGGCGGATGGGATACCGAACACAGCGCTGCGCCGCCTGCCGCACCGTACCGTGGCAGCGCTGGCGCGCCTGTTTACGGGGATCGTCCGCACAGGCGTCTTCCCCTCGTGCTGGAAGGAGGGCCGAATAATCATGTTGCCCAAGCCGGGCAAGAACATCTTGAAGCCCGAGAGCTATCGGCCGATCACTCTGCTGCCCACCATCTCGAAGGTGTTCGAAAAACTCCTGCTGCGGCACCTCACACCGCACATCACACCCAGACCAGAGCAGTTCGGGTTCCGCGCCGAACACTCTACCACAATGCAGCTGTCGAGGGTACTGCACCGGATAGCGGCGGCGCGTAACAAACGCGAGCACGCCGTGGCAGTATTCCTCGACATGGAGAAAGCCTTTGACCGAGTATGGCATTCCGGTCTGCTGTACAAGCTCTCAACCTCCACAGCGCCCCGTCGTATCGTAAAAACGGTCTCATCGTTTCTGCACAACAGGACATACAGAGTGGTGGTGGAACAGGAAGCCTCGGACGTCCACACCATCGCCGCCGGAGTCCCACAGGGCTCCTGTCTCTCGCCTGTGCTCTACTCACGCTTCACCGACGACATCCCCGTCGCTGAAGGCGCCGAGTTAGCCCTGTACGCCGACGACGCGGCGTACATAACAACTAGCATAAACGCCAACCACGCCGCGTCAAAGATGCAGCGCACACTTCACCTTCTCCCCCGCTGGCTGTCGCAATGGCGACTGTCGGTGAACGTGGGTAAGTCACAGGCGATTCTCTTTAGTTCCCAGGTGGCCCATCCACCACCACTCAAACTACAGGACGCCAACATTCCCTGGACGAGGACGGCGAAGTACCTGGGGGTAACCCTAGACCGCCTCCTCACTATGAAGTCACACGTCGGCAAAGTCGTCGCACAGGTCCGCGCTACGAGAGCGCTACTGCGTCCAGTGCTCTCATCACGCCTCCCGCTGCGTGTCAAGCTGAGTGTGTACAAACTCTACGTACGCACTCGGCTCACTTACGCCGCTCCCGCCTGGTTCGCGCTTACAAGCGAGACCAACCGGGCCCGACTCCGCGCGCAACAATCGCTTGCGTTGCGCACCATCGTAGGAGCCCCACGCACGGTAAGCAACGCCGTGATACACCGGGACACCCGCATAGAGAGCCTGGACGCCTTCATTCGCCGTCTGTCCGTGGGGATGTTTGAGCGGGCCGACGCCTCGGCCTGGGACCACGTCCGAGACCTGGCCCCCTGGCACGCTCGCCCCCCGGACAAGAAGAAGCTGCCGCGAGACCTCCTCGCTACCCCCGACGACTCTGCCGACACAACGGTTGCCCCCGGGTAACCGCCGCCCACGCACATTACACTCCATTCCCCCTGTTGCAGGTGACCGCCCCCATCCGCGCGACATCTGCGCGTATCAACCAGGATACGCACATCATGTGCGCGCGCGGGCGACCACCGCAACAGAGGACGCCAACACCGCACTCCGCACCACCTCATCGACACCACACACCCCAGACGTAACTAACGCTGAGGCCGCATGTAAGTCGTCGCCCGTGTCGCTGGCTACACGGAGCTGGGCCTCTCCCGGTTCGCCGGGGGTCTCACCCGGCTCGTGCTGACCGCCCGGGCGACGTGAAGACTGAAGCGGCCTCGCACGCCTCTCAGCGTTAGCCGTAGGGCACTCAGCCCGCCCCAACCACCAGTCCCTTGTTTAGGGGACTGCGACGAACCCGCCGGAGAGGGGCAATACGCCCTGAACCAGCCTCCGCCAACCCTCTAGGGGGTT
This sequence comes from Euclidia mi, assembly GCA_944739405.2. Taxonomy (NCBI): domain Eukaryota; kingdom Metazoa; phylum Arthropoda; class Insecta; order Lepidoptera; family Erebidae; genus Euclidia; species Euclidia mi. The sequence continues at coordinate 11,550 of CALYKY020000123.1, forward strand.
GCGTGATGACTAGATGGCAAGGCCGTTTTCATTCTGACTCGCACAGCCGCGCCGTCACGTTCGTATCGCATCGTTCGTCGTACAACGACACAACTCAACAATGGCCCGTACCAAGCAGACTGCTCGCAAATCCACCGGCGGTAAGGCGCCTAGGAAACAGCTCGCCACTAAGGCGGCTCGCAAGAGCGCACCTGCCACCGGTGGTGTCAAGAAGCCCCATCGCTACAGGCCAGGCACGGTGGCGTTGCGTGAGATCCGTCGTTACCAGAAGAGTACCGAACTGTTGATCCGCAAGCTGCCTTTCCAGCGTCTGGTCCGTGAGATCGCTCAAGACTTCAAGACCGACCTACGTTTCCAGAGCTCCGCCGTTATGGCGCTACAGGAGGCCAGCGAGGCGTACCTGGTCGGTCTCTTCGAGGACACCAATCTCTGCGCCATTCACGCCAAACGTGTCACCATCATGCCTAAGGATATACAGCTCGCCCGCAGGATCAGAGGCGAACGCGCCTAAGCAACGTCGTCGTCGTTTGTTTGTTTGTTTGTTTGTTGATTGCATCCCAGCAGCAACAACAACTAACGGACACGTACAAAACAAAAGGCCCTTTTCAGGGCCGCATATCTATCGTGTAATTGAAACATGTTTCTTATTTAAACATAACAAACCAAAAGTCAACCAACCAATCGACACATATATATTCTCACACACACAACAACAACACGCAAACGTCACTTTTAAAGCAGACAAATAAATAAATTAACTAAAATTGTCAAATCCTAATAAAATTATATACAATTTATGTACCTACATACCCAATGGCTACACTAGTAGGTACACTATTATTATATATTATATAATATACTTAGTAGGTGCCTATGGTTAGGTTAGGCCAGGTTAGCTAAATTTAGTTGTTACACCACACATACCTAGGTAGGTACTTACTTATTTACATAAATATTATCTATCATGCATGCACGAGGATTTCAATTAATTAATATGCCTAATAATAAAATAAACAATGGTAGAGACTGGAGACGGTCTCTACACATTAATTCATTTTGTATATTATTTAGCTTGCTGGCTAAAGCCTGGTGTGTGAGTAGGTACTTACACATACCTAGGTATATTTATTATAATTATACTTAATAAGGTACATAATATAAAATAATAATAATAATAAAAACAAATATTTTTTCTGGGTCACAATTTTAGGTACAATGTTGTTGTTTATCTAAAGCATCGTTCGTGTGTCTGTAGGTTAGGTTACTTAATATACTTACCAAATATATAATATAATAACATTTATATTTTGTATTTTGCAACAAAATCCAAAGCAAAGCCTTGGTGTATTGTATGTCTGTCGTGTGTTCGAAACGCGGGCTCGTACGCTCGGTTCGATCTACAGCGGCAGACTATAAATATAAGGGGCCATGGCTCGCGCATTTTGTATCCAGTCGTCCGCCAGCGCTCGCCCGTTCAACAGCAACGTGTGCGCGCTTCCAACGTTCGTTCCAAGCTCAAGTTAATTCAACAACTACAACCACCGATTCAAGATGACCGGCCGCGGCAAGGGTGGTAAAGGTCTGGGAAAAGGAGGAGCCAAGCGTCACAGGAAAGTGCTTCGTGATAACATCCAGGGTATCACAAAGCCCGCCATCCGTCGTCTCGCTCGCAGAGGTGGCGTCAAGCGTATCTCCGGTCTGATATACGAAGAGACCAGAGGTGTGCTGAAGGTGTTCCTTGAGAACGTGATCCGTGACGCCGTCACATACACCGAGCACGCCAAGAGGAAGACCGTCACCGCGATGGACGTCGTGTACGCTCTTAAACGTCAAGGGCGCACCCTGTACGGTTTCGGCGGTTAAACATCTCATATCGCATCTCATCTTCTGGATGATGAATGTGTGAGACGTCGTCGTGAACAACATAAAAAAGGCCCTTTTCAGGGCCGCATATGATTCATATAAACCATAATATTACATACCTATATGTATAATGGTTTATGTTTCTATTTAATAACATTATAACACACAAAAGTCAAAAACGCACATAGTAATTAAACTAGTAAATAGGTACATACCCCTAAATATACGTAGTTATGTATGTATATTTAGGCCTATACCTATAGCAAAACTAAAACTTAACTTATATACTTACATTTTACTTGTATTGTATACTACATAGGTAGGTACATAATATACACGATGTATGCGTCGTCCGTCGCGTCGGGGCTCGGCTCGGAGCTCTGCGTAGCAAGCAGCAACTGCAGCACAGCACACCAACAGCACCAGCACCAGCAGAGTCTGAAATTCGTTTTGAAATAACATATTAGGTAGGTACCTACCAAAGTATTTATTAAGTATTTTGCGTGGTTCATTAGTGCATGCTTATTTAAAAAAAAAAACATTACGATTAGTTGGTTAGGTCACATTTGATTCAATTCAAACTAAGACACATAATAATTATGTAAATATATTTTATAATTATAAACACATTGATGAGTATGAGAAAGAAACATGCAAGTAGATACTACACCTATAAATACCTACGTAACTATAGATTTACATACTTATATGTATTTATACTATTTACGACTATTTTATATCATAATTTTTAATAGGTACCTTTTTGAAATATATCAAAATATGTATGTATTAAATTTTATTTCTTATCACTTATTTCAAATACTTCGTCGTTGATACTAGATAGGTACCTATCAATGTTCTGCGTGTATGTACACTACGAACGTGAAACGCACATAATTTAAAGGTATACGCGCGCGTTTATTATTTTTATATTATTGTTACTTACTTTTATAATAAAATAATTAAATATATAACAATACATTATTTGTTCTTTGTATATTCGGTACGTCTAGACTGGCATCATCGTACAGGCCGACCTGGTAGTGTGCCGACTGTTGTGTGTGTTTTACGAAGGTTCACTTTAATACAAATAATTCTTCAGTTAATGTTGTAGGTACGAATTGTGTGGTGTTAGTATTGAACCTCGATTACATAGTCGTCGATTTGTAACCGTTTCACACTGTTTAAATAATATAATATAGAGAAAAATACATTTTAAACTGAACACTGGGTGCGCTTCGAGTATAGTGGGGAAAATAAACATTAATAACAGCTCTATTGATACACATGCACCCGTACAATTAGTATATACACGTGGGCTCGTTCATTATGTACGCTTATAATAATATATAAATCTTGTTTGTATGAGAAAATCATTTAAAAATGTTATTTAATTAGATAGGTGTTAGTGAAAAGTACGAAGTGTTCATACGAGAAAACGTCTCGCGACACAACGGCCCTCGTTATGGTAAAGTTCCGAAGTACCTGAGCGAGTGGCCACTAGCGTATGGTGGCGACATCTACGAAAGTCGAAGTCTCAATTTTCAACTCAACGCTAAAGCATTACACGAATCGTGTACTACGTGTTTTAATTTCATCTAAACCAACTACAACTCGTATCACATCACCGACGACATGGCCGACACAGCGGTTGCCACCGAAGCTCCGGCTCCAGCTACACCAGCGAAGAAACAAGCAAGACAATCGGGAGGCGCTAAGAAACCAAAGGCGAAACCCACTCATCCCAAGACATCGGAGATGGTGAACAACGCTATCAAGGAGATGAAGGAGCGCAGCGGGTCCTCGTTGCAAGCCATCAAGAAGTACATCGCCGCTCAGTACAAGGTCGACGCCGAGAAATTGGCGCCGTTCATAAGGAAATACCTGAAGAGCGCCGTCGAATCGGGCGCCCTCATCCAGACAAAGGGCAAGGGCGCGTCTGGTTCGTTCAAACTCGAGTCCAAGTCCGCCGCGTCTAAGAAACCGAGCGCCGGCGCAGCCGCAACCAAAAAGAAGCCCAGCGCGGCCGCCTCCAAGGGTGCCGCCGCCGGCAAGAAGGCGACCGCCTCCGCCGCCGGTGCCAAGACCAAGAAGGCGGCCGCCGCGGCCGCTTCCGCATCTCCGTCTAAATCTAAGGCGTCCGCCGCAGCGAAGGACAAGAAGGCCGCAGCCGCCAAAAAGAAGCCCGCCGCTAAGAAAGCGGCCACGCCGGCCAAGGCGAAATCAGCCGCCGCCCCCAAGGCTAAGAAGACCGCGAAGCCTCCCACCAAGAAGCCAAAGGCGCCTAAACCCAAGAAAGCCGCCGCCGCTACGCCTAAATCGAAGCCGGCCGCCAAGAAAGCAGCCGCAGCCAAGAAGTAAATTAGGTACACAGATTGTATGTACACACACGCCACTTGGTATGTACCTACGTCGCGTCGTGCGTGTCTTCGTCGGTCGTAGCAGCAGCGCGCGGTGCATGAACGCGTCGCGTTCGCTCGCTCCAAATCCTGCTGAATGAAGCCGCCAGCCAGCCGGCAAGCTAGCTGCGCACATCAACAACACAGCAGCAGCAGCAGCAGCAGCAGCAGCAGCAGCAGCAGCAGCAGCAGCAGCAGCAACATCAGCGGGAATAAGAGCCGAGTGCGCTGCGCGCACACTGCAACACCAACGTGAGCGCGCAAACATTACAAACAAACAGCCCTTTTCAGGGCTAACAATCTATTCATGAATGCTCGCGAGCCTAGCGTGTGAGCGAGCTTCGTTTCTATTTATAAACAAAAGTCTCAAAAGTCTAACTATGTACTTACAGCTACATAGGTACTTACTTACGTCAACAACTAAGCACAGCATACTTACTTACTTACTTTAACTTACCTACCATAATACCATAACTACACAGCTACCTCTAAGTAGATTAGAGAGATACATAGGTACATAGTACTTACTTGTTATGAAAAGTTCTCGTCCGCCCCGGACACTTAGTTGTGTACCTATGTGTAGGTACATAATAGGTTATGTTAGGTTTTCTTGTGACCCCTCACTCGAAAATAGGAGCCCTGCGAAGCAGGGCTCCGTCTACTTAGCTTATTGGGCGACTAGGCAACGTTGAGAAATGAAACAATTCATTCATTTATGTGGCAGTAGGTATGTATAATATAGGTAACAAACAGGTAGGTACATACATATAGGTAAATAGGTACAACAAATAACAACAACAATAATTATTAAATATACTTATATTTAAAATAAATAGGTACCTACTTACTACATAAGTAAGTACAGATATTATTCAGCTAGTAGCTGCATAACTTAGGTACATACTAGCTCTTACTACAAAACTTAACTAGGTACTGATCTAAGTACTAGATACTTACTACTAACTAATTTATATAAGTATAGATATCTACATAATTATTCTACGTTATTACTTATCTAGTTTACAATTTCATACCTATGTTAATAAACACTTCATTTTGTTCGTTATTCTATGTTCACATCGCATCACACACAACACGCCTAGCACAGTTTTCTTATTTTAATACAAGTAACCGTTCAACCGCACATATTACACACGACACACACAATACAATAATGATAATAATAATTATTACTCATTGCATTAAGTACTAATTTTATAAAATTGCGCACACGCACAGCGCGAACGAGCCCGCCCGACTGCCCGACTCCCGACTAAAACTAACTCTTATTTTGCTCTCTATAAAAATCAATCAACCTATCTATACTTACATATATTATATCAACATTTATTTTACTTACACATACTTACCTATGTATTTCATTTCATATTATTATTATTATTATTATTATTTTATTCAATTTACGTCTCGTCGATACCTACCAATGCAACGGTGTGTGTTATAACGATACGAAATTTATTCCGAGCAGCGCGCGTGCGCGCGTTCAGTGTAAGCTCCCTCGTCACACCGGTGAGCCGTCCGACTGCGGTAGACTATATAATAAAATGGCACCCTGTTGGCCGCGCTCACACGACGCTCGACGTTCTCAACGTCCGCACGCATTCAACACAGTACCAGTACCTCAAGCTCAACTATCAACATGTCCGGTCGCGGCAAAGGTGGCAAAGTCAAGGGGAAGGCAAAGTCCCGTTCAAACCGTGCCGGTCTACAGTTTCCAGTCGGTCGTATACACAGACTTCTGCGTAACGGCAACTACGCTGAGCGCGTAGGTGCCGGTGCACCCGTATACCTGGCGGCCGTTATGGAATATCTGGCGGCTGAAGTTCTCGAGTTGGCCGGCAACGCGGCGAGGGACAACAAGAAGACCAGGATCATACCTCGTCACCTTCAATTGGCGATACGCAACGACGAGGAGTTGAACAAACTTCTGTCCGGCGTTACGATCGCTCAAGGCGGTGTACTGCCTAACATCCAGGCGGTACTCCTCCCCAAGAAGACCGAAAAGAAGGCGTAATTTCTTCACAACGCGCAAACTTTGTTTGTTGACAATGATTTCAACAACAGAGATAACAAAAAAAGGCCCTTTTCAGGGCCACAATATGTATCATAGTCACACAAAAATACATTCATAATATATGGATGTATGAAATGACTGTTTCTATATTAACGTTTCAAACAAAAGTCATATTAAAGTTGTAGGTGCGACTGTAACTCAAAGTAACTAGATAGGTTATGTTAGGTTCTCTTGTGACCCCGCACTCAAAAATAATACTTGGTTTATTATACTTGGGTACTTGATAATATAATCTAATATTAGTAGGTAAGTACACTTAAATACATATTATTATGTATGTAAGCAATTCTAATTGAGTATTTACACACACTCTGTCCGACTTCATTTGATTGTAGGTAGTAACTACTTAGGTACCCATCATATAGGTGTACTTATGTATATTATATGTGCTATGTAATTAAAAATAATAATTAAGTAGGTATATATATTATAATTTTTGTTACTTATCTATTATGCAAATGGTTACTTAGGTAAGTACCTACCTAGGTATAATAAGTGCCTACCAATAAGTACTTAGACATAATCCATAGTTAAGTACTTAGGTGTACTACATCTTATCCAAATAGGGGGCCACAATAAGTAGAAGAAGAAAAATTTATTTACCTATTAATATACTTAAGTACTTAAATACATATAATATTTAAGTCTAGATATTTCACAGCACCGTGAGTGTGGTGTACTATGTACCTATGTATCACAGCGCGAACGAGCCCGCCCGACTGCCCGACTCCCGACTAAAACTAACTCTTATTTTGCTCTCTATAAAAATCAATCAACCTATCTATACTTACATATATTATATCAACATTTATTTTACTTACACATACTTACCTATGTATTTCATTTCATATTATTATTATTATTATTATTATTTTATTCAATTTACGTCTCGTCGATACCTACCAATGCAACGGTGTGTGTTATAACGATACGAAATTTATTCCGAGCAGCGCGCGTGCGCGCGTTCAGTGTAAGCTCCCTCGTCACACCGGTGAGCCGTCCGACTGCGGTAGACTATATAATAAAATGGCACCCTGTTGGCCGCGCTCACACGACGCTCGACGTTCTCAACGTCCGCACGCATTCAACACAGTACCAGTACCTCAAGCTCAACTATCAACATGTCCGGTCGCGGCAAAGGTGGCAAAGTCAAGGGGAAGGCAAAGTCCCGTTCAAACCGTGCCGGTCTACAGTTTCCAGTCGGTCGTATACACAGACTTCTGCGTAACGGCAACTACGCTGAGCGCGTAGGTGCCGGTGCACCCGTATACCTGGCGGCCGTTATGGAATATCTGGCGGCTGAAGTTCTCGAGTTGGCCGGCAACGCGGCGAGGGACAACAAGAAGACCAGGATCATACCTCGTCACCTTCAATTGGCGATACGCAACGACGAGGAGTTGAACAAACTTCTGTCCGGCGTTACGATCGCTCAAGGCGGTGTACTGCCTAACATCCAGGCGGTACTCCTCCCCAAGAAGACCGAAAAGAAGGCGTAATTTCTTCACAACGCGCAAACTTTGTTTGTTGACAATGATTTCAACAACAGAGATAACAAAAAAAGGCCCTTTTCAGGGCCACAATATGTATCATAGTCACACAAAAATACATTCATAATATATGGATGTATGAAATGACTGTTTCTATATTAACGTTTCAAACAAAAGTCATATTAAAGTTGTAGGTGCGACTGTAACTCAAAGTAACTAGATAGGTTATGTTAGGTTCTCTTGTGACCCCGCACTCAAAAATAATACTTGGTTTATTATACTTGGGTACTTGATAATATAATCTAATATTAGTAGGTAAGTACACTTAAATACATATTATTATGTATGTAAGCAATTCTAATTGAGTATTTACACACACTCTGTCCGACTTCATTTGATTGTAGGTAGTAACTACTTAGGTACCCATCATATAGGTGTACTTATGTATATTATATGTGCTATGTAATTAAAAATAATAATTAAGTAGGTATATATATTATAATTTTTGTTACTTATCTATTATGCAAATGGTTACTTAGGTAAGTACCTACCTAGGTATAATAAGTGCCTACCAATAAGTACTTAGACATAATCCATAGTTAAGTACTTAGGTGTACTACATCTTATCCAAATAGGGGGCCACAATAAGTAGAAGAAGAAAAATTTATTTACCTATTAATATACTTAAGTACTTAAATACATATAATATTTAAGTCTAGATATTTCACAGCACCGTGAGTGTGGTGTTTTGTTAATGTTTGATTTGGTGTGTGTGCGTGTGTGTGCGAGCGTGCGACGCTACGTCTAACGCACACAACTACAACAAACTTGCGGTACGGTATACGATGTACGAGTACGTTGCGTCGTCGGTGGCTCGCCTCGAAACTTTTTGGAGCTCTCACCCCATTGGTGGATCGGACGCGGCGCGCTCGCCTGGCGTGCAGCGAACACACCAACGGGCGCCCTTTATATACAAATGGCACCCGTAATGCGGCGCTCTTTTTTTTCCAGACACGCTCTGGCATCCGTTCCGTGCAGACGCACTCGCGCTCACGCTCGCTCGCTACCGCTGTCGTCCTATATACGTTAAACGTTTACACGTTTATTCGTATTCAATAACAATTGCTGTGGCAATTCATACGGTCCTTTTTAGGATAGTACAATTGTCACAACAGGCGTTATAAGTCGTGTTTCTACGAACATTCAAACAAAAGTCCTACTGTTTCTATAAACATTATAACAAAAGTCTTGGCCCCTTCAGGGATAAAACCAGTGTTGTGCCTGGTCGCCCGGTTGATACCTAACGGTGTTAACGAAGCCGGGTGGGTGTAGACCCGACACACCTGCGGAGCCCCTTCAGGGCTACGTAAAAGTCGGCTGGGGTTGGATCATTCGGCCTTGGGGTGTCTCCTAGTCGAACCCAACTATCTCCTTCCCACCTACCTATCTCCTCATCCTATTCTTTGGTGTGCAGTTTGGGTGTGCCGGCCTACTCAGGCCCATACCACCCCGGCACCAAGGCAGTTAGGAACCCTTTTGCACATTGAGATTGGCGAAGGGAATACAAGCTTAGGGCTCACTAATTAAGTACACATCCCCCCCTGACCATCCCCGGGTCGGGAGGGACATTCACAACCACACCTCGGGCTATTCCCGCTCGAGACCAGATAGGGAAACAAGTTAGGTATACAACGCGTTCACAGCGCGCTGTTGTGTGTTTCGCGCCAAAACCGGCGACCGTTAGGAAGTTAGCGCGTTCGACCCGCGCTAATAATAATAGGTATTGTTATTACTTGTCTGTTCCGTTGTAAGTTAGGCATAGTTCTCGCGACGCGTGTCGCTTATAATAAGTCAGCCGACACTTTATTTATTATTAGGATTATAGTGCGCTTAGCGACTATATAGATATTGTAGTTTAGGTCAATAAGTTAGTAAACTTACACTCCGGTCACGATGGCCGGAGTGTTAAGTTTAGAGACTATTCTTGCCAACCCTAGGGCGTTCTCCTGTCTGAAGGAAATCTTTGGGGATGCCATTCAGGCGCCTGTAGGACCGCAGCCGCGTATCAGCGCGGCCCGCCCGCCTTCGCCGACTTCATCGGCTAGATCGCGCTCTCGCAGCCCGCTGCCGAGTTTGCGCGCTACCGACTCCGAAGCCACCACCAGCCGCCCGTCTAGCGCTCAGAGCGAGATGGACGTGACGGTGTGTGGCTCGGACGAGGAAGAAGAGGAGTCTGGCAGCGAGTCGACAGACTCGTCAGACTTAACCTCGGTCCCAGAAGAGGACTTCACCCTCGTAGAGGGCAAAAAGCGTCGCCGAGCGGCCAAGTCAAAGCCGAGCAAGGCGGCTAAGCCGGCCAAGACGGCTAAGACTTTGGCGCCTACGCCATCAAGCTCGCGGCCAGGACACAGCCGTCCAGCCACACCACGACCCAAGACCCCCCAGCCCCCATCAGGGGCCCCCCCGACAAAGCCCCCAATGCCTCCACCCCTGTTCATACAGGACAAGGCAAAGTGGCTGGCAGTGTCCACCTGGTGCAATGAGCACCAAGTCAACTACACCAGCGCCAGATCCACCCAACAGGGGATCAAGGTACAGGTGGCCACGTCCCAGGACCACCGCGCGCTGACCAGGGTGTTGAAGGAGAGGCAGATCTCCTTCCACACTTATACCCTCCCCGAAGAGCGACTCCTCCGAGCCGTTATTAGGGGAGTACCGAAGGAGCTGACGACCGAAGAGGTCAAAGCTTCCTTGCTCCAGGAGCAACTGCCGGTGCACGAAGTGCACCGCATGACAAAGGCGAGGACGCGTGAGCCATACGACATGGTTCTCGTCGTGCTCGACAAATCAGAGGCGGGGAAAGCCATCTTTAGGCTGACCTCGATATGCCACCTGTCTGGCATTAAGGTCGAGCCTCCCCGCCGCAACAGCACTATAAGTCAGTGCCACCGATGCCAGCTGTATGGGCACTCGGCGCGTAATTGTTTCGCGCGGCCTAGGTGCGTCAAGTGCCTAGAGGACCACGCAACCGCCGACTGCAAGCGCCCCAGGGACAAGGCGCTTTGCGAGGACCCTCCCGCATGCGTATTGTGCGGGCAGCTGGGTCACCCCGCGAACTACCGCGGGTGTCCCAAGGTACCGCGTGCCACTCGACCCGCGGCGAAGGCGCCTCAAACGCCCGCACGCAAAGTCCTCCCGGGGCCCACGGCCCCAGCCCCCGCCCGGCCCTCTGGCCCGTCTCAGCCTTCAGCTCAGCCTTCAGCTTGGAACACGCCTTTAGCGTTCCCGTCGTTGCCATCTCGCCCGCATGCTCCCCTCGCGCAAACAGCTAGGCCCGCTACAATCCAAACCCCTACACCCGCGTTAAAGGTGGCCCAGCCCACCACTAACCCGCGCCCGGCGACGGTACCGGTACTCGTTGCCAGCCCCAACTCCCCCCAGGTTGAAGACGACTTCAGCCTGGTAGCTAGATTCGCAGCGCTCGCGAGCAACGCTGATATTAGCGCCATCGCGGCGGAGCTTAGGCGCGCTCAAGGCAACTTAAACGCCATGTTAGAAATACGTTTCAGGTACGCGTACGTATTTCAGTCATTCGAGAACTTTAGGGCTTAGTAATGGATAGGCACACTATAGGCAGAGTCAAACCACGATCACTCAAGGTAGGGTTTTTCAATGCTAATAGCATTGCATCGCAACGCGATGAAATAGGCACGTTCCTTAGGGACCATCAGACAGATATACTACTCGTGCAAGAGACTTTCTTAAAGCCAGCACACAGAAACCCTAACATTGCAAACTATTGTTTAGTGCGTAATGATAGGCTGAACTCGCCCGGTGGGGGCACTCTGATATACTTTAAGAAGTCTCTGCATTGTATACCTATGGATCCGCCAACCTTGGAGTACATTGAGGCCTCGGTCTGTCAACTCGCCATGACAGGGCACCCATCTATTACCCTGGTATCTGCTTACCTCCCACCATCGTCTAGCACTTCACACAACCCTAAGAGGCTCCTGAAAAAAGACCTTCAGGCCCTCCTGGGGTTAGGCGACTCGGTTATCGTGGCGGGCGATCTGAACGCCAAGAACGCCCGCTGGGGGTGTCAAGTGACTAACCCACGCGGCACGATACTCGAGTCACTCTCTGAGTCGCTTAACTATGACATTATAACGCCGCTTGAGGCGACACATTATCCTGATAACGTGACGCACAGACCTGACATACTAGACGTGGCCCTTTTAAAGAACATAAGTTTACGCTTGTGTTCGGTAGAAGTGTTACACGAGTTAGACTCCGACCATAGACCGGTCCTGTTAGACTTTGCACCCAGAATAGGGCCCATAGACACAGGGCACAGGCCGACTAAACTGGTCACTGACTGGGCACGACTCGGGAAAGAACTCGTGTCGTCCTCGCCAGTGCTCAGAGAGCAGATACCACTAGGCGCCAATCAAATGGGGGTCAATGACACACTACAAGCGGTCGATAGCTTCACGAGTCACGTGCAATCGTTAATTAACGATTGCTCACGGCAGGTACCCGAGACGGGCGACCGTCGATGGAGCCTGCCCGCTGATGTACGTGACTTGTTGCGGCGTAAGAACGCAGCGATTCGTGCCTACGACCGATACCCGACTGAGTCCAATCGTTTCACTATGCGCTCTCTACAGCGTGACGTCAAGTCGCGTATTAAAGAGATGCGTAACTCTCGATGGGAAACTACACTTAGCGAGCTAGAACCCACTCACCTCGCCTTCTGGCAGCTATCTCGTTCGCTCTCTAAAGATGTCACCAAGACCTGTTTACCACCTCTAAACAGGCCTAATGGTCCACCGGCTTTCGAGGACGGGGACAAGACAGAATGCCTGGCAGACAGCCTGGAGCAACAATGTACGCCGAGCACGTCACACATAGACACAGACCACCTAATAGAGGTAGATAACGAGGTGGAGCGTCGAGCCTCTCTCACGTCGCCACCTCGTCCCCTGACAGACAGACATGACGTAATAGGAGACGACGATGACGAGCAACACATACCCCTAGCCACCCCCGATGAGGTTAGGATGATCATTAAGGGTTTACACCCCCGTAAAGCTCCCGGCTCGGACGGCATAACAAACAGGGTCATTAAAATGTTCCCCTTAGCTTTCATAGTCATTTTGACTACTATATATAACGCCGCAATTAACAACAATATATTTCCACATCAGTGGAAAGAAGCCGTGGTAATAGGAATCCACAAACCCGGCAAGCCTAGGTCCGAGCCTAGTAGTTATCGTCCTATCAGTCTGCTTAAAGGTTTAGGGAAAGTTTACGAGCGGCTTTTATATGTTAGGCTGAAAGCATACGCTGATGCATCGCTCTTGGTCCCTCACGAACAGTTTGGGTTCCGAACCCGCCACTCGTGCGTACAACAGGTTCACCGTATCGTTGAGTATATCAGCGTGCGGTTGCAGCGTAATTTATTCACCGGCGTTGTTTTCTTCGACGTAGCGAAAGCTTTCGACAAAGTGTGGCACAACGGCTTGATTTACAAGCTTTTCACTATGGGAGTGCCTCACAAGCTCGTGCTCATCATACGAGACTATCTGTCGGATAGAAGCTTTCGGTACCGCGTTGAAGGCACGCTCTCTTCGAGTCACGCCATCCGCGCCGGTGTCCCTCAGGGGTCAGTGCTCTCGCCTCTCTTGTATTCATTGTTTACCGCTGATATACCGATGCATCGGCTAGTGCAGACAGCACTTTTTGCAGACGACACAGCCATCTATTACGCAGGCGCAGACCCTGGCGCAGTCAGTAGGAAGCTCCAATCCGCAGCCAACGCCCTAGGCGCGTGGTTCCGGAGATGGCGGATAGAGGTCAATCCCGAGAAGAGTCAGGCGGTGCTTTTCCATCGGAGAGCCCCTCACCTGTACCCTCCGGGTGCGACCCCACAAATAAGGATGTTTGGGTCCCCTATTCAATGGACTAGGGAAGCCAAATATCTAGGTGTGATTCTTGATGATCAACTATCGTTCCGCTCACACATTACGAAGGCTCGCAATAGAGCCTCCTTTGTGCTTGGGCGCTTACATAGCTTAGTCAACCCTAAATCTAAACTATCGCTCAAGAACAAGATTAGGTTATACACATCGTGTATTAGGCCTATAATGACATACGCTAGTGTAGTTTTCGCACACACTAGGCCACACAGGATCCATAGGCTACAAACACTTCAGAATAAGTTCATGCGGCGAGCTACGGGCGCACCGTGGTACGTACGTAACGAGGAGTTACATGTAGACTTACAACTGCCGACCATCAGGCAATTCATGAAACAGTGCTCCCGTAGCTACTTTGACTCTGCTTCGACACACCCCAACCCACTATTGGTTGCGGCGTTAAACTATACACCATCTAGGATTTCTAAGATTAGGAGACCTAGGCACGTATTAGACGAACCTGACGACAACACTACACTTGCTCAAATCAGAGCACACACGGCTCGCGCAGCCATACAACTTCGACCGCGGTTCCGTACTCGCCGACGAGGACGGAATACGCGACGCGTTAACGTTAATACCGCGGGACACCTTAGTCCCGCATTGCCGGCAGCGCCCCAAGCCGAGGTCCGTGGGAGTCCACCCTTGGGGAGTCAAAACGCTGTCTAGTATACTTTAACGGGTTGGGAGCCTTCAGCGCTCACCCATAGTCCGCGTAAAGTTGTCAAGGCCATCAGCGGCCAACAACTAGTCCACACACACAAAAAAAAAAATAATGCGGCGCTCATTCATTGATCTAACGTCGCTGAGTACGCACGCATCCAACTACTACGCATCAACATGCCACCCAAGACAAGCGGAAAGGCCGCCAAGAAATCCGGCAAGGCCCAAAAGAACATCTCCAAGACCGACAAGAAAAAGAAGAAGCACAAGAGGAAGGAGAGCTACGCCATCTACATCTACAAGGTGCTGAAACAGGTCCACCCCGACACCGGTATCTCCAGTAAGGCGATGTCCATCATGAATTCGTTCGTGAACGACATCTTCGAACGTATCGCCGCCGAGGCGTCGCGTCTCGCCCACTACAACAAGAGGTCCACCATCACCAGCAGGGAGGTGCAGACCTCCGTGAGACTGCTGTTGCCCGGTGAACTCGCCAAGCACGCCGTCAGCGAGGGCACCAAAGCTGTCACCAAATACACCAGCTCCAAGTAAATATCATTGTCGTCGTCGTCGCCGTAGTAACGACGATGGGATGATAGGAGAAAAACAAAAGGCCCTTTTCAGGGCCACAAATGTTATCGAATATATACAAGTTTCTATTGGCATAAAACAAAAGTCATAACAACCTAACCTAAATCCTATTAGACACTGTAACAGCCTAATTATTCGTTGCTGTGTACAACCTACACTATCCTACATAATTATTAAGTAGGTACACCTAAGATACGCTATCAATAACTAACTGAAATAAGTAATTAATATTGATGAAACATTTTGCTATATTATTATCTAATGGTTACCTACTTATTTAGTACCTAGATGTTAGTAAGTAAGTACCTACATATATAGTTTGTTGTCATTTGAACAATATACTTAGAGACTGTTTCAGAATCATAATAGGTAAGGACATATTTATAATTATGTCACTTAGTTAACTACATAAGTAGAAATAAATATATTAAGATAAATTAATTAATTAATCATTCATATATAAGCCATAGCCATGTTATTTATTATTAAATTATTTACATAGATAGAGCTTTGTTAGTCTTAATTTATGGATTTACTTACCTACATTATATTATTAATTACTATAAGTACCTATACACTATATACTTGCATAATATAAATACAAAAAATGAGAAAAACATATAACAAACAACCTAATTATCTACATGTATGTAGTTATCTAGTCAATAAACATAGGTAAGTAAGTAAGTACATAGGTAGTACTTACTTACTTACTTAATTATTATTACTATTATTATAATACAATTATTATTCTAAAATATAACATAATTATACAGCGAATCGACGCGACACAACAAAATGTGTACCTACGAGTATGTACGCGCGCCTTGCGCGTCCCGATCTGCTCGCGCATATAAATATGGGTGGCGCGCGTAAGGCCGTTTGCAAGCGGTCGATAGCTTCACGAGTCACGTGCAATCGTTAATTAACGATTGCTCACGGCAGGTACCCGAGACGGGCGACCGTCGATGGAGCCTGCCCGCTGATGTACGTGACTTGTTGCGGCGTAAGAACGCAGCGATTCGTGCCTACGACCGATACCCGACTGAGTCCAATCGTCTCACTATGCGCTCTCTACAGCGTGACGTCAAGTCGCGTATTAAAGAGATGCGTAACTCTCGATGGGAAACTACACTTAGCGAGCTAGAACCCACTCACCTCGCCTTCTGGCAGCTATCTCGTTCGCTCTCTAAAGATGTCACCAAGACCTGTTTACCACCTCTAAACAGGCCTAATGGTCCACCGGCTTTCGAGGACGGGGACAAGACAGAATGCCTGGCAGACAGCCTGGAGCAACAATGTACGCCGAGCACGTCACACATAGACACAGACCACCTAATAGAGGTAGATAACGAGGTGGAGCGTCGAGCCTCTCTCACGTCGCCACCTCGTCCCCTGACAGACAGACATGACGTAATAGGAGACGACGATGACGAGCAACACATACCCCTAGCCACCCCCGATGAGGTTAGGATGATCATTAAGGGTTTACACCCCCGTAAAGCTCCCGGCTCGGACGGCATAACAAACAGGGTCATTAAAATGTTCCCCTTAGCTTTCATAGTCATTTTGACTACTATTTATAACGCCGCAATTAACAACAACATATTTCCACATCAGTGGAAAGAAGCCGTGGTAATAGGAATCCACAAACCCGGCAAGCCTAGGTCCGAGCCTAGTAGTTATCGTCCTATCAGTCTGCTTAAAGGTTTAGGGAAAGTTTACGAGCGGCTTTTATATGTTAGGCTGAAAGCATACGCTGATGCATCGCTCTTGGTCCCTCACGAACAGTTTGGGTTCCGAACCCGCCACTCGTGCGTACAACAGGTTCACCGTATCGTTGAGTATATCAGCGTGCGGTTGCAGCGTAATTTATTCACCGGCGTTGTTTTCTTCGACGTAGCGAAAGCTTTCGACAAAGTGTGGCACAACGGCTTGATTTACAAGCTTTTCACTATGGGAGTGCCTCACAAGCTCGTGCTCATCATACGAGACTATCTGTCGGATAGAAGCTTTCGGTACCGCGTTGAAGGCACGCTCTCTTCGAGTCACGCCATCCGCGCCGGTGTCCCTCAGGGGTCAGTGCTCTCGCCTCTCTTGTATTCATTGTTTACCGCTGATATACCGATGCATCGGCTAGTGCAGACAGCACTTTTTGCAGACGACACAGCCATCTATTACGCAGGCGCAGACCCTGGCGCAGTCAGTAGGAAGCTCCAATCCGCAGCCAACGCCCTAGGCGCGTGGTTCCGGAGATGGCGGATAGAGGTCAATCCCGAGAAGAGTCAGGCGGTGCTTTTCCATCGGAGAGCCCCTCACCTGTACCCTCCGGGTGCGACCCCACAAATAAGGATGTTTGGGTCCCCTATTCAATGGACTAGGGAAGCCAAATATCTAGGTGTGATTCTTGATGATCAACTATCGTTCCGCTCACACATTACGAAGGCTCGCAATAGAGCCTCCTTTGTGCTTGGGCGCTTACACAGCTTAGTCAACCCTAAATCTAAACTATCGCTCAAGAACAAGATTAGGTTATACACATCGTGTATTAGGCCTATAATGACATACGCTAGTGTAGTTTTCGCACACACTAGGCCACACAGGATCCATAGGCTACAAACACTTCAGAATAAGTTCATGCGGCGAGCTACGGGCGCACCGTGGTACGTACGTAACGAGGAGTTACATGTAGACTTACAACTGCCGACCATCAGGCAATTCATGAAACAGTGCTCCCGTAGCTACTTTGACTCTGCTTCGACACACCCCAACCCACTATTGGTTGCGGCGTTAAACTATACACCATCTAGGATTTCTAAGATTAGGAGACCTAGGCACGTATTAGACGAACCTGACGATAACACTACACTTGCTCAAATCAGAGCACACACGGCTCGCGCAGCCATACAACTTCGACCGCGGTTCCGTACTCGCCGACGAGGACGGAATACGCGACGCGTTAACGTTAATACCGCGGGACACCTTAGTCCCGCATTGCCGGCAGCGCCCCAAGCCGAGGTCCGTGGGAGTCCACCCTTGGGGAGTCAAAACGCTGTCTAGTATACTTTAACGGGTTGGGAGCCTTCTGCGCTCACCCATAGTCCGCGTAAAGTTGTCAAGGCCATCAGCGGCCAACAACTAGTCCACACACACAAAAAAAAAAAAAAAAAAAAAAAAAAACTCGCGCATTTTGTATCCAGTCGTCCGCCAGCGCTCGCCCGTTCAACAGCAACGTGTGCGCGCTTCCAACGTTCGTTCCAAGCTCAAGTTAATTCAACAACTACAACCACCGATTCAAGATGACCGGCCGCGGCAAGGGTGGTAAAGGTCTGGGAAAAGGAGGAGCCAAGCGTCACAGGAAAGTGCTTCGTGATAACATCCAGGGTATCACAAAGCCCGCCATCCGTCGTCTCGCTCGCAGAGGTGGCGTCAAGCGTATCTCCGGTCTGATATACGAAGAGACCAGAGGTGTGCTGAAGGTGTTCCTTGAGAACGTGATCCATGAACTTTACCATAACGAGGGCCGTTGTGTCGCGAGACGTTTTCTCGTATGAACACTTCGTACTTTTCACTAACACCTATCTAATTAAATAACATTTTTAAATGATTTTCTCATACAAACAAGATTTATATATTATTATAAGCGTACATAATGAACGAGCCCACGTGTATATACTAATTGTACGGGTGCATGTGTATCAATAGAGCTGTTATTAATGTTTATTTTCCCCACTATACTCGAAGCGCACCCAGTGTTCAGTTTAAAATGTATTTTTCTCTATATTATATTATTTAAACAGTGTGAAACGGTTACAAATCGACGACTATGTAATCGAGGTTCAATACTAACACCACACAATTCGTACCTACAACATTAACTGAAGAATTATTTGTATTAAAGTGAACCTTCGTAAAACACACACAACAGTCGGCACACTACCAGGTCGGCCTGTACGATGATGCCAGTCTAGACGTACCGAATATACAAAGAACAAATAATGTATTGTTATATATTTAATTATTTTATTATAAAAGTAAGTAACAATAATATAAAAATAATAAACGCGCGCGTATACCTTTAAATTATGTGCGTTTCACGTTCGTAGTGTACATACACGCAGAACATTGATAGGTACCTATCTAGTATCAACGACGAAGTATTTGAAATAAGTGATAAGAAATAAAATTTAATACATACATATTTTGATATATTTCAAAAAGGTACCTATTAAAAATTATGATATAAAATAGTCGTAAATAGTATAAATACATATAAGTATGTAAATCTATAGTTACGTAGGTATTTATAGGTGTAGTATCTACTTGCATGTTTCTTTCTCATACTCATCAATGTGTTTATAATTATAAAATATATTTACATAATTATTATGTGTCTTAGTTTGAATTGAATCAAATGTGACCTAACCAACTAATCGTAATGTTTTTTTTTTTAAATAAGCATGCACTAATGAACCACGCAAAATACTTAATAAATACTTTGGTAGGTACCTACCTAATATGTTATTTCAAAACGAATTTCAGACTCTGCTGGTGCTGGTGCTGTTGGTGTGCTGTGCTGCAGTTGCTGCTTGCTACGCAGAGCTCCGAGCCGAGCCCCGACGCGACGGACGACGCATACATCGTGTATATTATGTACCTACCTATGTAGTATACAATACAAGTAAAATGTAAGTATATAAGTTAAGTTTTAGTTTTGCTATAGGTATAGGCCTAAATATACATACATAACTACGTATATTTAGGGGTATGTACCTATTTACTAGTTTAATTACTATGTGCGTTTTTGACTTTTGTGTGTTATAATGTTATTAAATAGAAACATAAACCATTATACATATAGGTATGTAATATTATGGTTTATATGAATCATATGCGGCCCTGAAAAGGGCCTTTTTTATGTTGTTCACGACGACGTCTCACACATTCATCATCCAGAAGATGAGATGCGATATGAGATGTTTAACCGCCGAAACCGTACAGGGTGCGCCCTTGACGTTTAAGAGCGTACACGACGTCCATCGCGGTGACGGTCTTCCTCTTGGCGTGCTCGGTGTATGTGACGGCGTCACGGATCACGTTCTCAAGGAACACCTTCAGCACACCTCTGGTCTCTTCGTATATCAGACCGGAGATACGCTTGACGCCACCTCTGCGAGCGAGACGACGGATGGCGGGCTTTGTGATACCCTGGATGTTATCACGAAGCACTTTCCTGTGACGCTTGGCTCCTCCTTTTCCCAGACCTTTACCACCCTTGCCGCGGCCGGTCATCTTGAATCGGTGGTTGTAGTTGTTGAATTAACTTGAGCTTGGAACGAACGTTGGAAGCGCGCACACGTTGCTGTTGAACGGGCGAGCGCTGGCGGACGACTGGATACAAAATGCGCGAGCCATGGCCCCTTATATTTATAGTCTGCCGCTGTAGATCGAACCGAGCGTACGAGCCCGCGTTTCGAACACACGACAGACATACAATACACCAAGGCTTTGCTTTGGATTTTGTTGCAAAATACAAAATATAAATGTTATTATATTATATATTTGGTAAGTATATTAAGTAACCTAACCTACAGACACACGAACGATGCTTTAGATAAACAACAACATTGTACCTAAAATTGTGACCCAGAAAAAATATTTGTTTTTATTATTATTATTATTTTATATTATGTACCTTATTAAGTAAATATTAAGTATAATTATAATAAATATACCTAGGTATGTGTAAGTACCTACTCACACACCAGGCTTTAGCCAGCAAGCTAAATAATATACAAAATGAATTAATGTGTAGAGACCGTCTCCAGTCTCTACCATTGTTTATTTTATTATTAGGCATATTAATTAATTGAAATCCTCGTGCATGCATGATAGATAATATTTATGTAAATAAGTAAGTACCTACCTAGGTATGTGTGGTGTAACAACTAAATTTAGCTAACCTGGCCTAACCTAACCATAGGCACCTACTAAGTATATTATATAATATATAATAATAGTGTACCTACTAGTGTAGCCATTGGGTATGTAGGTACATAAATTGTATATAATTTTATTAGGATTTGACAATTTTAGTTAATTTATTTATTTGTCTGCTTTAAAAGTGACGTTTGCGTGTTGTTGTTGTGTGTGTGAGAATATATATGTGTCGATTGGTTGGTTGACTTTTGGTTTGTTATGTTTAAATAAGAAACATGTTTCAATTACACGATAGATATGCGGCCCTGAAAAGGGCCTTTTGTTTTGTACGTGTCCGTTAGTTGTTGTTGCTGCTGGGATGCAATCAACAAACAAACAAACAAACAAACGACGACGACGTTGCTTAGGCGCGTTCGCCTCTGATCCTGCGGGCGAGCTGTATATCCTTAGGCATGATGGTGACACGTTTGGCGTGAATGGCGCAGAGATTGGTGTCCTCGAAGAGACCGACCAGGTACGCCTCGCTGGCCTCCTGTAGCGCCATAACGGCGGAGCTCTGGAAACGTAGGTCGGTCTTGAAGTCTTGAGCGATCTCACGGACCAGACGCTGGAAAGGCAGCTTGCGGATCAACAGTTCGGTACTCTTCTGGTAACGACGGATCTCACGCAACGCCACCGTGCCTGGCCTGTAGCGATGGGGCTTCTTGACACCACCGGTGGCAGGTGCGCTCTTGCGAGCCGCCTTAGTGGCGAGCTGTTTCCTAGGCGCCTTACCGCCGGTGGATTTGCGAGCAGTCTGCTTGGTACGGGCCATTGTTGAGTTGTGTCGTTGTACGACGAACGATGCGATACGAACGTGACGGCGCGGCTGTGCGAGTCAGAATGAAAACGGCCTTATTTTTTTTTTTGTGTGTGTGGACTAGTTGTTGGCCGCTGATGGCCTTGACAACTTTACGCGGACTATGGGTGAGCGCAGAAGGCTCCCAACCCGTTAAAGTATACTAGACAGCGTTTTGACTCCCCAAGGGTGGACTCCCACGGACCTCGGCTTGGGGCGCTGCCGGCAATGCGGGACTAAGGTGTCCCGCGGTATTAACGTTAACGCGTCGCGTATTCCGTCCTCGTCGGCGAGTACGGAACCGCGGTCGAAGTTGTATGGCTGCGCGAGCCGTGTGTGCTCTGATTTGAGCAAGTGTAGTGTTATCGTCAGGTTCGTCTAATACGTGCCTAGGTCTCCTAATCTTAGAAATCCTAGATGGTGTATAGTTTAACGCCGCAACCAATAGTGGGTTGGGGTGTGTCGAAGCAGAGTCAAAGTAGCTACGGGAGCACTGTTTCATGAATTGCCTGATGGTCGGCAGTTGTAAGTCTACATGTAACTCCTCGTTACGTACGTACCACGGTGCGCCCGTAGCTCGCCGCATGAACTTATTCTGAAGTGTTTGTAGCCTATGGATCCTGTGTGGCCTAGTGTGTGCGAAAACTACACTAGCGTATGTCATTATAGGCCTAATACACGATGTGTATAACCTAATCTTGTTCTTAAGCGATAGTTTAGATTTGGGGTTGACTAAGCTATGTAAGCGCCCAAGCACAAAGGAGGCTCTATTGCGAGCCTTCGTAATGTGTGAGCGGAACGATAGTTGATCATCAAGAATCACACCTAGATATTTGGCTTCCCTAGTCCATTGAATAGGGGACCCAAACATCCTTATTTGTGGGGTCGCACCCGGAGGGTACAGGTGAGGGGCTCTCCGATGGAAAAGCACCGCCTGACTCTTCTCGGGATTGACCTCTATCCGCCATCTCCGGAACCACGCGCCTAGGGCGTTGGCTGCGGATTGGAGCTTCCTACTGACTGCGCCAGGGTCTGCGCCTGCGTAATAGATGGCTGTGTCGTCTGCAAAAAGTGCTGTCTGCACTAGCCGATGCATCGGTATATCAGCGGTAAACAATGAATACAAGAGAGGCGAGAGCACTGACCCCTGAGGGACACCGGCGCGGATGGCGTGACTCGAAGAGAGCGTGCCTTCAACGCGGTACCGAAAGCTTCTATCCGACAGATAGTCTCGTATGATGAGCACGAGCTTGTGAGGCACTCCCATAGTGAAAAGCTTGTAAATCAAGCCGTTGTGCCACACTTTGTCGAAAGCTTTCGCTACGTCGAAGAAAACAACGCCGGTGAATAAATTTCGCTGCAACCGCACGCTGATATACTCAACGATACGGTGAACCTGTTGTACGCACGAGTGGCGGGTTCGGAACCCAAACTGTTCGTGAGGGACCAAGAGCGATGCATCAGCGTATGCTTTCAGCCTAACATATAAAAGCCGCTCGTAAACTTTCCCTAAACCTTTAAGCAGACTGATAGGACGATAACTACTAGGCTCGGACCTAGGCTTGCCGGGTTTGTGGATTCCTATTACCACGGCTTCTTTCCACTGATGTGGAAATATATTGTTGTTAATTGCGGCGTTATATATAGTAGTCAAAATGACTATGAAAGCTAAGGGGAACATTTTAATGACCCTGTTTGTTATGCCGTCCGAGCCGGGAGCTTTACGGGGGTGTAAACCCTTAATGATCATCCTAACCTCATCGGGGGTGGCTAGGGGTATGTGTTGCTCGTCATCGTCGTCTCCTATTACGTCATGTCTGTCTGTCAGGGGACGAGGTGGCGACGTGAGAGAGGCTCGACGCTCCACCTCGTTATCTACCTCTATTAGGTGGTCTGTGTCTATGTGTGACGTGCTCGGCGTACATTGTTGCTCCAGGCTGTCTGCCAGGCATTCTGTCTTGTCCCCGTCCTCGAAAGCCGGTGGACCATTAGGCCTGTTTAGAGGTGGTAAACAGGTCTTGGTGACATCTTTAGAGAGCGAACGAGATAGCTGCCAGAAGGCGAGGTGGGTGGGTTCTAGCTCGCTAAGTGTAGTTTCCCATCGAGAGTTACGCATCTCTTTAATACGCGACTTGACGTCACGCTGTAGAGAGCGCATAGTGAGACGATTGGACTCAGTTGGGTATCGGTCGTAGGCACGAATCGCTGCGTTCTTACGCCGCAACAAGTCACGTACATCAGCGGGCAGGCTCCATCGACGGTCGCCCGTCTCGGGTACCTGCCGTGAGCAATCGTTAATTAACGATTGCACGTGACTCGTGAAGCTATCGACCGCTTGTAGTGTGTCATTGACCCCCATTTGATTGGCGCCTAGTGGTATCTGCTCTCTGAGCACTGGCGAGGACGACACGAGTTCTTTCCCGAGTCGTGCCCAGTCAGTGACCAGTTTAGTCGGCCTGTGCCCTGTGTCTATGGGCCCTATTCTGGGTGCAAAGTCTAACAGGACCGGTCTATGGTCGGAGTCTAACTCGTGTAACACTTCTACCGAACACAAGCGTAAACTTATGTTCTTTAAAAGGGCCACGTCTAGTATGTCAGGTCTGTGCGTCACGTTATCAGGATAATGTGTCGCCTCGAGCGGCGTTATAATGTCATAATTAAGCGACTCAGAGAGTGACTCGAGTATCGTGCCGCGTGGGTTAGTCACTTGACACCCCCAGCGGGCGTTCTTGGCGTTCAGATCGCCCGCCACGATAACCGAGTCGCCTAGCCCCAGGAGGGCCTGAAGGTCTTTTTTCAGGAGCCTCTTAGGGTTGTGTGAAGTGCTAGACGATGGTGGGAGGTAAGCAGATACCAGGGTAATAGATGGGTGCCCTGTCATGGCGAGTTGACAGACCGAGGCCTCAATGTACTCCAAGGTTGGCGGATCCATAGGTATACAATGCAGAGACTTCTTAAAGTATATCAGAGTGCCCCCACCGGGCGAGTTCAGCCTATCATTACGCACTAAACAATAGTTTGCAATGTTAGGGTTTCTGTGTGCTGGCTTTAAGAAAGTCTCTTGCACGAGTAGTATATCTGTCTGATGGTCCCTAAGGAACGTGCCTATTTCATCGCGTTGCGATGCAATGCTATTAGCATTGAAAAACCCTACCTTGAGTGATCGTGGTTTGACTCTGCCTATAGTGTGCCTATCCATTACTAAGCCCTAAAGTTCTCGAATGACTGAAATACGTACGCGTACCTGAAACGTATTTCTAACATGGCGTTTAAGTTGCCTTGAGCGCGCCTAAGCTCCGCCGCGATGGCGCTAATATCAGCGTTGCTCGCGAGCGCTGCGAATCTAGCTACCAGGCTGAAGTCGTCTTCAACCTGGGGGGAGTTGGGGCTGGCAACGAGTACCGGTACCGTCGCCGGGCGCGGGTTAGTGGTGGGCTGGGCCACCTTTAACGCGGGTGTAGGGGTTTGGATTGTAGCGGGCCTAGCTGTTTGCGCGAGGGGAGCATGCGGGCGAGATGGCAACGACGGGAACGCTAAAGGCGTGTTCCAAGCTGAAGGCTGAGCTGAAGGCTGAGACGGGCCAGAGGGCCGGGCGGGGGCTGGGGCCGTGGGCCCCGGGAGGACTTTGCGTGCGGGCGTTTGAGGCGCCTTCGCCGCGGGTCGAGTGGCACGCGGTGCCTTGGGACACCCGCGGTAGTTCGCGGGGTGACCCAGCTGCCCGCACAATACGCATGCGGGAGGGTCCTCGCAAAGCGCCTTGTCCCTGGGGCGCTTGCAGTCGGCGGTTGCGTGGTCCTCTAGGCACTTGACGCACCTAGGCCGCGCGAAACAATTACGCGCCGAGTGCCCATACAACTGGCATCGGTGGCACTGACTTATAGTGCTGTTGCGGCGGGGAGGCTCGACCTTAATGCCAGACAGGTGGCATATCGAGGTCAGCCTAAAGATGGCTTTCCCCGCCTCTGATTTGTCGAGCACGACGAGAACCATGTCGTATGGCTCACGCGTCCTCGCCT